>CAJQUW010012728.1:0-88347 GCA_907163375.1 Prostheceraeus crozeri
AACAAGGGGCATAATGATGACCCTTGTGGAATGCCAGTGGATAATTCACTATAAGTACTGCATGACTGCTTCCATCGAACTCTAATTCTTCTTGAATTCAAATAATTTTTCACAAAGGTCAAAAGGAAGCCATCAAATCCATCTCTTGACATCTTTTCTAGTAGTCCGTCATGCGGCACTCTGTCGAACCCCTTCGCTAAGTCAACCGAGACCACATGACACGCGGCAATGTTGCTCTCGTGTAAATACGATGTTACACTATCTTCAATTTCAATTAACGCACAAGTCGTGGAACTCTTAGGTCGGTAAGCATATTGCTGAGGGTCAAAATGACTGATAAATGAGCTTCGGATTATTTTCAATAAGCATTTCTCCAGTATCCGCTCCGGAACGGGCAGTAATGAGATGGGACGTACATTAGTGATGGTCGGTGGCGATGACTTTGGCAGAGGTATTACATCGGCGTCTTTCCATAGTTGTGGGATGTTAGCTTCGCGGAGACATTGGTTGAAGAGGATGGATAGTGGTTCACTCAAGACTTCACTAAGAATGGACCAAGCCAACGAGGGTATACGATCCGATCCCGGTGCAGTCCATGGACTGACTTGCTTCAGCATGCATTCGAGTTCAGAGGATGCAAACTGAAAGGGTGTCACAAAAGGATAGACTGCAGGAGAGGCACTATCAGTCTTGAGATCACTTCCATAAGATAAAAAATCATTTTTCAAATCTTCAAGTATGTCTTTTAGTTCTGAGTCCGGTCTGCTATTTGGTAACCAATCAGTTTTCGATTTGTTATTGCCACATACTGTTTTAACAGAGGAGTTGTTAGAATTCGTTTCCATCATTCTGTCGCCCCAACTTCTCTTTGATTTCAAGATCTCAGCCTTCACTTTATCCCTAAAGTGTCTGTACAAAGTCCAATTCCTCTGTCTATAAGCCTTGTATCTTTTATTGATGAGGACTTTTATGGTGTTTGTAATCCAAGGGGAGTCACGTGTAGATCGCTTTATGAGGTCAGAAGGCAGCAGGGACAAGCCTCTGTTCAAGTGATGGTAAAACAATTCGCACATGCAATCAATACTGGAATTTTCGAATGAAAGTGACCATTCAACATTACTTAGATAGGTCAGTACATCAAGTAAATTCGAACTGCGAAAATCGAAAACTTTAGTATACTCAGATTCGATAGCGATATTACACAAAGGGTTGAGCATGATACAATTATGATCACTAGATGCAATAGGAGGCAATATCTCTGGAGTCTTATACAAAGCAACATAATCATCAGGTAACAAAACCAAATCCAGACATGTATCACTTCTTGTTAGTTGATACATAATATTTTGTACACAAAAGCTTTGCTCAAAAATGGCAGGTTCAACGTGGTTGAAATCACCAAGGATACATACTGAGTATTGTGGAAGACGGTTCAACTCATGATCAATAATGTCCGTGACACAGTTACAAGCGCTCACTTTACTATTCTCGCTCAAAACCCCTCCATGAGGAAAGTACAAAATTACAAAAATAATTTTGAAATTTCTGCAAGAAACTTTGACGATGAGGGTTTCTACATCTTCATTCACATAGTCAGAAAAAAGAGTTGCATAGTCAAGAAAAGTCGCGACATAGCAACATAAGCCACCGCCTCTCCTGTGACTTTTCCGATCACCTCTATGACTATTGTAGTGAGGGAAAGATACAGCATTGTTACTTATGCTATCATCAAGCCAAGATTCAACGACGCAAAAAATATTTGGGGAATCCTTATTCAGGAACATTGCGGTCTCATCCAGTTTATTCTTAAGAGATCTGACGTTCGATAATGAAATAGACGGAAGAACATTATGGTTTCCTCTGACAGAAATACTACCACTCTTTACAGCTTTGCGAGTATGATTGTCATTTTTGGGACCAGTATCGTGTCGTCACAGACCCGGAATGATATTGCCAATAGGTCTATGCCAGTCAACGACATCATTGTCCACAAAAAGCTGGCCTTTCTTGATGAAAACGTCACTATTCGGATTTGTCAAGCGCATCATTTTCAGACGTTTCCGAAGTCTTTGGTCCTCTCTTCTGTCAGTAAGACATCGGTCAGGATTGATGTAAACTCCAGCAAAACTGGGAATTTTCCTCAATTTCTTTGACTTGGTTAGAACCTTTTTGCATTCGTCAGCACTTTTAGTTACCACTTTAATCATTCGTGTTTTGCCCCGTTGACGAGTTCCAACTCTAGCAACTGACTCAATGGAGACATCAACATCCAAATTCTCCATCAATGTATTCACAGTTTCCTGAATGTCAACTGTGGATTCATCTTGTGACTCCTCAATCCCGCTGATTACGAAATTGGGTGCCAATTCTGAACGTTTTCTTTGAATTTCAGTTTTTTCTTTTTTAAGAATAATTTCTTTTAAGCTTGATATTTCACTCTGCTGTTTGGCAACAGTTTCATTTAATTTCTTTAATTCGGTTGATACAAGAGAATGTACTGTGTTTATAATTTCAGCTTTAAACTCCCTTAGCTCGCGCGCAAATTCAGCATTCAATTTTTGAAGTCCTTCATTGAAAACTGATTCAGTTAAAATACCAGTGAAAGCATCAGTCAAGCTGTTTTGCCTTATTCGTTGACGGCTGTCCGGCATGTTTCCGTCCTGGTAATTGACAGTTTAGTCGAACGGCCAAAAAAAGTCAAAAATACAACGCCGCTTCCGGAAGTTGAACCAAGAACCTTTCGATGCAAAATAGCAGGTATTGTGCAACTCGCTGCACCACTTCATAAACACTGATTGCTTCTATCCATGACTTAATCCGAAAATTAGAAAGACAGTTGAGAAATAGGGGTTTGATTGGCTTGAACTAAACAGCAGCAGCAGCGGTACAATAGGTGACTGGTGACGTCAAACCAGACATACGTTGTGCATGACCAGCATTAGTAAAATGTTACATTCGTTGAAACAGTGGTGGATAATGCAAGAAACAAATGCTCGTAGAAAGACGCACTAGACACAATTACACCGATGAATATGAAGCACTATGCGATGATATGAAGCACTGAAGCTATGATCGAGGTCGGCGTAGATACTAAAAAATAGCAACAAGACCCAGCGCAGCGATGAGGGACACTTGGGTAATCCAAAGACCAGTAGTGCACCAATACACGCAAGTGACAACAAATCACAGCAAATTCACTCCGTTTCTCAAGTTTTCCCGAAATCCCATGAAACCATTAACCAGACACGGGAAAAGATTGCAGAATGACACTGACCAGAACAGTAGGACTCGGATGATACCAAATTCAACAGAGAGCAACTTCAGAAAACCACCAAAAGACCCACAAAACTATCAATACAGCCACAGAGAGAATCAACCAACCGACCGCAACCGTAGAACACGTGTTAGGATGCCTATTATCAAATATTCATTCCTTTTGATATCCAACTTGCTTCATACTACTTATATAGGAGAGTCATCTTAAATCATCTTATAAATTGGCAAATTTTAACTTTTTTCAAAAGTGCTCAAATAATTTTTAGGACCACGGGATCGTAATCTCTCCAAAAAACTGAATATTTTGATATAAAAATTTTCACTGTATACAGATACTTTTTTGAGTCGACACTCTATCTATATATCCCAACTCCATGATTGCAACATTGTAGGAGCATGATAACATAATTCCATAACGCAAACATTGGAAGCCTTTTTTGAAAACTTTTCTTCAAATCATTATTCAAAGCGGCTGACAGACAAACGATGTTACTGAAAGTTGGCGATTATGAAGAAGTTTAGGTACCTAGAATAACCGTTACAACGTATCAGGAAAATTTATCAATTTTTGCTGCTTTTCCGTTTTGCAAGGAATAATGTTCAAAGACACAACTATTTGGAAGCATGAGTTAAGGAAATAAATCTATTCATTATTGAATTCACAGATGTTTTGCCGGAGGATTCTGATTGTAACTTCAGTTTGGTTCTTCGAAATGAGCACTACGAAGTTTTCATAGTTGACTTGCCGGCAGTGAAGGCACGTCGATGCTGATGAAGTACTAATCCATAGGCAATTATTCACTTATGCTTCTAGTTTTAAGGACAACGCGATCTCAATTAGAGTTTACAGAATTGCGTGCTCTAGCATAAACGAATTTTGTAAAAATTATGTGTTCGCCAGCCTATCCATCGTAAAATTACTCCATATGTTTAATAAGCTACTACGGGCCTTGCTGCTCAATCTTTTTTCATGCGCGTGTAAAACATATTATCATAGCACGAATATTTGCATAATTACCCGATAGATGAAGTTCGAAATTGATGAATATCAGCATCGTTGCGCTTCATCGGGAACTCTTGCTTGAAATCGAACGATGCTAACGGTCTAAGTTAATCAGCTGACAACTTTAATTGGAAGGCCACAAAGAGGACGGTTTAGTTCCGGCCGGTTTTGACTACAACGGCCGCCGGCCCGGCCTCTGCCGTCCGGTTTTGATCACGTCGTCCGCTGACCCGGCCCCGGCCTGTTCCAATCCTGGAACACATGATTGCGAAACGCGAGTATTTCAATCTGCAATAAACCGGTACTATGGATGAAATCATCGACTTGAAAAGTTCAAGTAACATGGCCCAGTTTCCCTGTTGTTTGATGACAGAGAGACAGCTGACATCACAGAGATCGAGATGAACATCCTATACTTTAAAGTGTCCAATACCAAAGCTACTTACGAAAACGATATACAAAATGAGAATACCAAAATGTACGAAAGCGCTGTTGTTCGCACTCATACACTACGAAAGCGATTGGCTTTCCTATTGGAGCATCTTCATCATCCAATGGGAAAGCCAATCGCTTTTGTAGTGAATGAATAGGAACAATAGTTCTTTCGTGCATTTTGTTATTCTCGCTTTGTATATCGATTTTGCAGTCAAAATCAGCCAGCTTTCGTACTCTACAGTTTACAGTGACGTCAGTTCATGGCAATGACGCCGGATGCAACTATTGGAGAAACAAAAATTGCAAAACAATAGAAGCGGAATGACCGTGGTTTTTGCGTGTGGGCGCAGATAGCAACCTGACATTCTTTAATTAAACATTTAGAAAACTTTCTTAACGGTTAAACACCGCTCACTTTTTTACTAGGTAAACACCGTTGCGGGGTACTACAGCACCCCACAATGCAATATAGTAGTTAATTCATCCATTTCGTCTTAAGTTCAACTGTTTATCTTATGCCTATGTTGAAACTCTCAAAATAACTGTCATTGAGCTTTTCAAAGCAATATCATTTGAATTAGTTTAGAATAAAGACTAAAGAGTCATTTGACAAATACCGATTGATTGAGTCTGGGGTGCTCAGGCACCCCAGAGTGGTGTTTAGCTACGTGGTTTCAATATCTCCATTAACTAATCAAATAGTGATAAAGTGGCTTTTATGCATGGAAACTAGGTAAAAATTGATGAAAAGTCGCGAAATTTCGAGATTTTAACTCAATTTTTTAAACTATAATTTTAACTTCGAACATGATTGGGGTGCCTGAGCACCCCGCAACGGTGTCCAACCGTTAAAGAAGCGTCAGAATGACAACAAACGCGAAGCAGTCAAAATGAAACTCTATCTGTAGACCGACACAAGAGATGCTAAATCCTATGAAAAAAATGCATCAGAAATTGCAGCTCACGATTCTCTTTTTTAAGTCTGTTAAAGCTACCCATGACGTTGACAACTGAATAGGTTGGATAATGGACATTTAATTAAAAAATGATGGCATTTAAAAAAAATAAAAGCATCGAAAAAAACATTGCAATTTTTGTTTTAAAGCATTTTCGAAGCATGTTTTTTAAGCTGCATTGCCGTGCAATGTCAAGGCATTCCAGTGACGTTTGATGACTATATCTTTATTTTTCAACTTAATTGATAATACAGTGCATTCATCTATTCATTCTTTTATTTTTTTCGAACTCAGAAATACGGCGATTGTTAGAAGGCGGCGTTTACTAGAGGAAATAGGGCAACACCATGGGACTTTTGGTTTAGGACTTCCTAGCGTTAGCGATACTGAAAGTCAATTTTTCATCAAAGTAGTTATTCAAATGCCAAATAATTAACCCTGTATGTTCAAATGTTGACTTAATCATGCAAGAAAACGTGCTTTGATTTTGTTTCTTGCTTCTTCAGGCGAGAATGAATAAAATCGTTGGAAGACATGGTCGCATTCCCCTTGGCTTACTAAATCAATCAATAGATTGATTGATAAGAAGAGAAAATATAAAGGAGCGTAAAAAATTAATTATGAAGAAAATTATAAGCTTATATCTTCTTAGCTTCAGTATGAAGATTATCAGAATGAATAAATAATACAATTCAAGCATTACTAGAGATGCGCATATGATAGACATGTTCATAATTTACATAAAACACTACCAATCATAGTTGATAGCCAAATTTCAGGTTAAGCTCAAGAATAAAGACTTAAATGTCGCGCTTGTCTAGGTAACTTCCATTTATGAAACAAGCATTGGCAAAGTACAACCATGCATCAAATACTTTGATATGCACAAATTTAATATTTGATATGCATCAAATAATTCGGTCACAGTCGAGTAATTATGTAACTGAAACGAGCCGGTCACTCTATGCTGCGATTCGCTTACGACCCTAGAATCAGCTAAACTCAAACCTCAAAGGTCAGATTTTTTACAATCACTACACGTGGTATGAACATCGGGTGAGTTTTCCACTCGAAGATTGATAATTGTGAAGCCAGGAGAACCCGAGATAAGGTGAGCTTGCGGCTCATAGGTCAACAGGCGTGTGGATATATATAATGAATGCTCTGCCATCTAATTTTGCCGCCATAGCAGACATTACTTACAAAATATTTCAATTGTAGAACACTTTGAAGTTGGCCGGTTTTCTCGCAGTCATGTGGCGAGTAATTTTTCTGCTTTGCTGCTTATTGGCATTTGGAATCACAGCTAAGGTGCCGACCAAGTACAGTAAAGGAAAATGCACCATATATAAGTACAATGGCTATCTTGTAGCCGGAATGCCAAGCATCTCATATACTTATGCCGGCTATTATATATCCACCACGGTTCGTTTGCAAAATCACGATGACAAGCGATTCACTCTGCTTCTCAAAGATACCAAAATCAAACGAATTGCGAACGACATTGGCAATGCAAAAGCATCTACTCTTGCTAAAGAATTCTATGACACACTCTCAACCTTGAGTAAAAAGGTGCTGGAGCTGGCAGTTGAGTTTAAATGGGAAGGAGGACAAGTTCGTGATCTAAAGAAGAGTCCGTTAGAAGAAACTGAGTCCCTAAACATCAAACGGTCTATACTGTCAATGATTTGTGGCAAGTTTGGTAGCATTGTGCGTGGAACGAAGAGAGGAAAGTTTGACTGGAGAAGTTTAGAAGGAGTCGATGGGACATGTGCCACTTCGTTTACATATAGTAAAACTGGAGCGAAATCTTATGAAATGACCAAAGTTCGAGATCTCTCCAATTGTACATCTGTTCCGCCTTTTTTGATCACCAATCTTAAGCCCGCAAATTTGAAACGCTGCGACAAACCCAAAGAGTCAATGCAAAATAGTCGATTCGATTCATCCACTCGTACAGTAGTTGATCTGCGACGTTCAGCTGATGGTTTTTTCATTGTCAGGAGTAAAGTGAACACTCGAATGGCTGTGGAGGTAATAGGCGAGGGACTCAAAGATCAGGTATTAAAAATCCGACAAGAACTGAACTATCATTCAACATCAGATTTGGAAGAAGTTTCAACGTCAACTTTTAAGAAAGTAGGAATGGAAATGGAGATGCCACATTTTAAACTCATCAAGGACGAAAAAGTTTTTGTGAAATTAGCAAATGAAGCCATCACAAGAATGCAAGAAAAGAAGTATTCTGTTGAATCTGCAAAACTTCAATATAAATTGATCCAAATTTTACAAATGGGAGAAAAGGATCACATCAAGAGGCTACTCAAGAAATATAAGAAAAACGAATATGTGATGTGAGTACTTATTTTTTCGTTTGATAAAATCCATAATAAAATCTAGAATTTGGCTAGTCATCGCCGAGAATGATATTCATATATTTTAACACAGCCGGAAGTGTTGTTTCTCACATAATATAATCATTCTTAATGAAAACAGGGTTTGGCAACAACAACCCCTATTATTATTTTGAATATTGAAACCAGGATTGATAAGTTCATTAAGGACCCCATGACAGTGTAGAATTCGCAACTTTACTCAATGATAGAGTCTCAAAATGCAAGAAAGAAGGGAGTAAGAAAATCCGCTGACATTTTCATAAGCAACTAACTGCATGTATTCAGTAATAGAATTCATAATAGAATCTTTATCATGTGTGCTCGAGTGCATCCGAAGCATGATAGTACCATTAAAGACTGCAATGTATGATAATGCTTTGACGACAAAATGGTAGTCAAATGTATACATTGACTTCAGGAAAAAGCTGAAGGATAGAGAAAGGCAAAATGGTAGAGCAGTAGATAAACCGCTATTGTATTGCTGTGATTTCAAGGTAGGCAGTCCGGTCTCGAAATGCTGACATAGCACTTTCATGTTTATATTTTGTTTTGTAGTTGTTTTTTATCACACACTGACGATAGAAGATGAATAGACGATTTCTGATAAATTATTTTATTCTTATCCCATTTCCAAAGAAATGTTTAAAATTTGCAAAGCATTTTTTGAATAGATCACCGTACATTAGCGTCATCATGTTGACGACGTAATAGATTTTGCTACACTTTTTGCATGCGCTTCCATAGTTCCTGTTTTGAGAGTCTAAATTTTTGAATTCACTGTTACGCTTATGCACAAAATCCGATCTCCACTTATAATGCATTAAGATGATGAGGATTTCAAAGTTTGAATTCAATATGAAAGTTCGTGAGATACTGTGAGGACCAAAAATCTGTTTTCTACAGCCCTGGCTAAGAAAGGAGATTCCAATCTTGATAAATGTTCTATCAATATCTTCAAAATAGACCTGATTCACACTTTAACCATTTGAGAACTTGACCTACTTGATGTAACTCTATTTGTGCTCCATGAGGCATAGAAACAACAGTCAAGACTGTGATTTGGAATGTTGAGGGCTGATTGCATGCATTCCCCAATCAGTTCAAACGAAATTTCACAATCTTAGTCTCTGTTCAATCAATCGCTGCAGGTGCGCAAACATCTGTTCTTTGATAGGCTTGATGGCTAGCTAATTTCTAATCGAGTATGACTGCAAAATTTTGCCGTAACCGTGTGAACCCGTACTCATGTAGTCAATCAGAAATACAACCGGACCCGTTCCCGTACCCGTACCCGCACAGTCGGATAACCATGCCCGTGCTGATTTGATACACGATCCGGATAGTCAAATAGATAGACCGTGGAAGTGAGTCAGTCTACCCGGACATGTGCCCGGCCCATGAAATACAAGTTGGGGTGGTTGGGGCGTTGCCCTTATGACGATTTGGTGAACTTTAGTCGCCGCTTATCTTTCAAGTATTTGGTAGGTGCTTTACAAGCTGATCGCAAGTGTGTCCAACGCCTTTAATCAGAGTGGATTTCAGTGTGTGTGTGTGTGTGTGTGTGGCCCTTACGCAGCCCCTACGTCTGTCAAACCAACTTAACTTAGAGATGGATTTCAGTGTGGCCATTCACACGACCCCGAAGTGTTGCACGCGTGGGCCACCGACTGTACCTTGAGGTGAGCAACGTGGCCATCATGGGCATTTCACGTGTCGGCAAAGTTTCCCGTCGCTATCTGCACGTGTGGGCCTCATGAAAAATTGGAAGTAGCCTACCTGTTAAGTCAAGTCATTTTTAGCATTCATAAATTTCATAATTTCCATCCTGTGTGTTTATGCCTCCGATCGACGATGCATACGAAAATGTATTTAAAGATAGTATGTTTCAGCTAAAATTTAATCATGAAATTGCGCTTGACGCAAAAAATTCACAGAAAATCACAGAAAATTCAGACAAGTGTCATTTTACCTTAATTCTGCTTCCTATCGGATTTATATATGTACTTTCTTTGGTCTTGTCTGACAATAAGGGGGACTGGGTAAACCTCGACTGATGCGCAGTTTCACAGTAGCCACAGGGTGCACATCAATCGTTGACAGTTACCTTTGGATTTGTGTGAGCAGCCCGACTATATGTCGAAGAGTCCCGGGTCATAGCCGAAGCTGGAGCCCTGGTTGCTGGACCTCGGCTCTGACGCCATGACATTAGTCGAGCCGAATACGAGGAAGCGACGGCATATTTCGACAATTCACAGTTATGTGAAATATCTGATGAGGCTTGACATCATCAAATAGCACTAGTGAAAGCTGCTTACGCAGGACTTACATCACATGTCTCTGTGTAAGATGATTCTAAAATATAAAAAATAAAGATCACTCGGACAAAACAAACGTACTTTAACCCCATTCAAAATATTATGATTTGTCTATCGCTATCTGGTTTCCTTCGAATCATATTATTTGGAATAAGTTTTATATAACCATTGTTTGTGTCAATGTCAAAAAAATAATAGAGTCCTACTATTTGTACATATAGTAGGACGTTGCGCATGATGCTAGTTAACCTCTCACTTTCTCTTACAGGAAAGTTATCGGATCCATCTTATCAGCTTGCGGAACACCGACTACAGTTGAAGTAATCAAAGAAATGCTGGAAGATCCTTCAATCTCGGATAAAGACGCCTCCGAAATTGCATTGAAAGCAGCATCTACCTCGGCCGCACCCGCTCAACTTGCCACTGTTTATCAAACTCTAATCGATAAAAATACATTTGTTGGCAAAGGTCGTCCAAAAACTCTGCAGGCAATTATTGTCGGAGTGGGTTCTCTTATTAATATTCTGAACAAAAACGAAAAAGATGATCAGAAATATTCTGAACTTCTCAGAAATTATTATGTCGCTCTGAAGGCGAAAGATATGTCCAAGGATATGACAGCAGGAAGAAAGACATTGACTTTCCTAATGTCATTAGGAAATTCAGGACTTGAAGGAGTGGTAGACATCATTGAAAGCTATCTGCAAAAGAAAAACTCACTCGTAGTCCGTCTCATGGCATTGCGGGCGTTGCGCAAAATTGCAGTCAAAAGGCCAACAGAGACATGGGACACGATTTTCCCAATACTTTCGGACAAAGGTGAAGACACACAGGTTCGAATAAATGCATTTATGCTCATTGACAATTCATTGCCATCTACCTATCATCTGGCTATGATTGCCCAATTTATTAGAAGAGAAAAGGATATGAATCTTCGGAACTACATGGTAAGCTATTACAAAGCTATTTCAACAAAGAAACGCAAGACTGTTTGCAATATGCAGTGGATAGCGAAAGCTCGTTGGATTATAAAAATGCTACCATTGAAGTTACGCCAGGTGTCAATTACAAGATCTCGTGTGTATATCATGCCACTTTTGACGGGTAAAAACCGGATTGAATTGTGGATCCAGTTAATTCACACTAGCGATTCTCTTATTCCACGCAGTATTCAAATGTTTCAGTACTTTGCAACAGATGATCGAATGGGTGAACTTTCTGAGATCGAAATTTCATCATTTGATAACCAGAAAGCTATTCGAGAGATAATGAATCTGATGGCTACAACCAAAGCCGGTGGAAAATTTCAGGCACCATCATTAAAAAAATTCGGCAAAATAACAGCGCGTATCAGTACTTTTGGTGATGACGTACTTTACATGAAAGACAGTGCAGCTGCGATTATGATGAATATGATGAAAGCATTCCAGTTTTCCGGCAATTCAAATTTTGCGTTGACGGATCAATACATCACATATACTTCATTTGGATTGCCAGTGTATCGTAAAAACGGGATGTCCTACGTAGGACTAATGAAAGTAAATCAGGCAGCCCCTAAAATGAACGATGGAAAATTCACAGTGACCTGCAAGTCAGCTTTTAGTGAAGCAATGTTTACGCAATCGTCGGTTGGAATATTTATGGGGAGAACAGCAGCTGAGGTGAGTTATACCACAGGGATGAGTTTATTTCCTGGTGGAGAAACCGAATTTGAAGAGACGCATATTGTTAGTCCAAACAGTTTGAAATTTAAGTGGCTTTTGGGACCTTACGGTAAAGGACGTACACTTACCTCAATGAAAGATAGTATCGACGTGGAACTATACACTGAAAAGAATGGTGTCATGTCACAAAAAACGATCCCAATGAAAACATTCAAATCAGTAGTCGAGCAAACCTTCGTCGTGGGAGGGAACGTTGGTTTTCCTGTGCAAATAACAACAACCATGAAAAGTTTTTCATTTGAAGCATTAAAGAAGAAAAGCACACCTTCCTCACTAACCATTAAAACTAAAGATGGAGTAATATGCGGCATTGGCATTGAATTACAAAGAGATTTTGAGTCCGATCAGCAAACTTCTGGTTTTGAAGACGATGGAACTGAAGCCGATTACGTCAGTCTGATAAATATAGCCAAATCTGCTGATGCATTGCCTGACTTGGCAGCTTATCCTATGAATTGGGGCAAATCGACAAGGAATGTGGACATTACGATGAATTTCAACACGTTTGTGCTCAAAGGTGGTAAACCAGACAAAATTACATCAGCCAAAGCAACGGTACAGTTCAGAAAAAAATCTCTTCGTAATAATGTAATGACATTGAACTTTAAAAAAGGAAATAGAAAAATGATGGAAATCACCGCTGAAGCACGTGATAGTGGTCCACCAGTATTCTTTAATCCGAACAATCCATTTCGAGTTACAAAAAATATGAAGCGAACAGCCACCATTATTGGAAAGGTGTTCAACAGGGAGTATTTTAGAATGACACGTACCATGACGATGTCCAAGGATTGGATAGATGGATGGAAGCGAATAGTTGCTGATTCCAAACTGATGTCATATCTTTATCCACATATAGCAGATTGTATTGAGAATAATAAAAATGGTTTCAAATATTCAAACTCTCCCGACTGCATCCGTACATTTGAAACAATACAAAATTTTGATTCTCATGAAATAGCTATGAAATTCAAACCTAAAGTGGGAACTATGTTGAAACCTCTTGTAGACTATTGGACAAAGGCAATCAGTGGCACGTACTTTACCGAATTATCAAATAAATTTGAATCTGGTAAAATAACAATGAAAGGCAAGGTATCCCCATCTTCTTTTGGATATTTTCAAAATAATCGCGTGTATCAACAGGAGCGTCTTATGATGAATGGCTTTAACGCTGATTGTGATGTCGCAGTATTCAGTGGAGAGAGGAAGCATATCTTTGTCAATTCATTTAATAAGCAACGGTACTCTGCTACATTATCTGAAAGTTTGTTCGAAAAGGACAAAAATCAAAAATTGGTCCTTGTACAAGATGCTCAAGAGCGCTTGTTTACTGTGTCAATTGCACCCTACAATCCCAAGAGAACTCTCATACAATTCGTCAACAACGGCAAACAATGCAATATCGTTGTTGAAAATGGTGGGAAAGACGGTCCATCTATCGAAACCTCTGGATTAGGCTGTGATCCTGACGATTCATATAAGCAGGATAGCTCATACTTCCTAGAAAACTCAGTAACGATTGATATCAAAAATGTAAAAGTACAAGTTATCACTCGACCTGGTGAATATGCTCGCATTAGTGTTGGAGGAATGTTTTACGGTGAAAGTCTCCGCGGAGTCTGTGGTCAATACAATATGGAATCTAAAAGCAGAAGTTGGGCAGGAAAGTCTTGTAAACGAAGCTATTTCAAGTCTCCTGAGGAATTCACAAAGGACTTTGTTATGAAGCAACCTCTGAAGCTTGCAACCTGTAAATAACTGTGCTATTTAATAGGCATTAACAATATTCGTCAGTTTGTATTAAATGAATAAATTTTCTTTCAATATATTATCTTTTGACATTTTGCGATTTTGGAAAATTAAGAACATTTTTTTGAAATATTTTCGGGAAATCTATTCCGGTGCTTTTCAGTCATAAATTTAAAATGATATTTCCTTCACAAAAATCGTCAATTTTGCATCTGACAAATAGCTGTTCTAGTACCATTCGTGATGTTAGGTACATATTTGAAAGATATTAAAACTCAAAAACACGAATCTTGGTTAGATATGTACAGAAAGCCACCTTGTATTAAGTGTAAATCATATTATATTATTTATTGTATTAAATAATTTTGCCGGTATTCAGAATAATCTAGATAAGCTTCTTAGCCACATCTCATTTGATTTTTTTCAAACTTCAATTTGACAAAGAACGATGAATATGTACTGCATGAGATGAATATATCAAACAGAACTAATTCAAATTTACTTCTACGAATTCAATTGGAATTAGTTAAGCAGTATTCGCTGATATCCATGGTAAGACGAAATCATTTGGAGATTTCTATAGTGGAGACGAATTTGGATGGGTGCATCCCCTCTCTCTGTCCCCTTCACTACCAGAAATACAGAATAACATTGTAAAAGTCATCCAAATAATTCGTCCTGCAGCAGTGGCGGCTCGTGACATTTTGTCCAGGTGGGGCATAAGCATGAAATTTTTACATAATCAAAAATCTAGTCTAAAAGGATCTTATTTTATAAATGAAAGGCAAAGAATGTGTTAGCAACATGCTATACATGTGTAAGTCTATGTCACTGCATTTAGTTACACGGTTGAAGCAACATTTCGTCTATTCATGGACTGATCGCTGGTGCTAATCTCACATCACCTCACTCAGTAAAAAGGGAATCACAATGCATTGTCTTTCCATTGACGGTTAACCAATCAGAAGCGTTAGGGCTCCTTCTCGAGTGCCCATTCTGTGACGCATTCATCGCGTGTTAATTCTGTCTATTCGCTCAGATCGTGAAATGAACCACTCTCACGTCATCTCAATCTCGATGCTTGGGCGCGCCCATCAGTCTTGAAAACGATTGATGGATTCTGCTAGCGTCACTGTCGCGCAAATGGAATAGATAGATGTACATGAAGTTAAGTTGAAATTTATGATCAAGAAATGGAGTCTACTACTGATGTTGCTGGCTATTTAAATTAGACAACATTTCAATAGGTGGGGCAGTGCCCCACCTGCCCAAATGGACGAGCGCCACTGTCCTGCAGGAACTTTGACGATAGCATTAGCATTTTGATAAGAAAAGCGCCGAACTGGTTGAGCCCGATTCATACTTCACGACCTACTCACACAGCCTAGATTGATCCCGCAAAACCAAAATTGCCACAGATTACACTTAATTTGAGACACCAGATAGTTCGCCTGTTAGGCTTCTGCTGTGGTGTGCAAGTGAATGGTCACGTAACGGAATTACGTAGTAGTAATATTGCTACAACATGGAAGAAATCCATGGAAAGCAAAATACATCAATTAAAAGTCACAAGTTCAGCAATAAGTCAATCACGTCAAAGTTGGGTTCACATTTTTGAAGTGAAAACCGAATAGAATCTACTAGGCCCGAACTGTGTTACCACTTTCATATGTGTGTATTATTCTAGCAAGATCATATCAAAACCATCATGAAAGATATATATTTTGGAAAATCTAATGCCGAAGACGCTATTCGATAGTCATGAAATAATGTATGACGATTCCTTTATGATCCACAACTTTTTATTGAAATTTATTGAACCCATGAAACTGACTTCAAAAAGATCTTCGCGAACCACTCAAACTTTATTTAGGGACAGGATATGCAATGATTTAGATAATGCCGGGAGACAAGAAATCTAGGAAAACGCTGACATTATACTTTCCGATAATCATCATATAGCGATTACTTATTATTGCATATAATGCGTCAAAGTTCTTTACAGCAGATATATATTTATCCTCACAAGCTACAACAGCTCTATTTAGATATTGCTTAAATCGTATTATATAATCGCTAACATAGATCACAGCGATTACATACGATTTAAGCAAAATTAAAGTAGAGCTATACATAATAGCCTGTGAAAATGAATAAATATCTGCTATATAGAACTTTTGACTCACAAGTTTACAAAATCTATAGGCATGGTGGTAAGTTAATAATTTGCCAAGTTTCATGATTCTCTACTATTATCCCTCGATAGCATTTAGCAAAGTTCCATTCTAGAACTGGGAAAACTGAAAATTACGGTATACATTATCTTCGAATTATTTGCTTATTTTGGACATAGCTTTGTCATTTATCTAATTTTGTTTCGAATGCACGCATGTGAATGACGTTCGTTTGAATGATGTACCTAACTTGCGATTTCCATGAGTTATATTTCAACGTGTAGCATTTTCCTGCACTGAAAATTTAAATGGTCTAAAAGGGTTGAAATGTCGGTCTACATCAAAAATTGACTTGATTATTTTAGATATCTATGCATAAGACATAGCATTCATAGTTGCTACCTGTTCTATGATGACTAGAAAAGTGACAAAAGGGGCCTGTGATCTTTTAAGAACAGGATTAAATCCTTCATTAGACCCGCACCTAGACCGTGTCAATAAAATGTGACAATAAAATGACATAAATTAATCGATGTTCGGTTTAGGATACAAGCGAACCACTACTGTCATGACAATCATAACAACTACTCAAATGGGACGGGTTAAACTTTTCATAATGCATCAATAAATGGATCAAAGAGATCAGTAATAATGAAGGTTTACGTGCAGGTGAAGCAAGACTAAAGAGAAGTAACGAAAATATCTTTTAGCCTTATTAAAATCCGAGAACTACTGACATTTCCTTCGTGAACTCGCGCAAGAGCATTTTGCAATCTTCAATATGCAGATCGCCACTCAAAATCAGTTAAATGCCAATTCTCAAGTGTCACATCCAGTCGTCTTGCGAGTTAGCGACGAGCACCACGAATTTCCATCCGTTTAATGAATTACTTGTAACCGATTATGTTACAATCAGTGCTGCAATTATAAGTACTTAGCATTTATTTCAGCATTCATGATTTTGACTTCATGAGGATTGGAATCCTCCAGGTAATCTCTATAGATAGCAGAATATCTCAGGTAGAACTATAGCAGGGGGTGAGTTCACGAAGAACACTGTTGACTGCTTGATAACATAGTCTGGCAGTCATAGCAAGCGCATTCATGTGACTTACGTTGCGTTTTCGCTGATGTAGCTAATTTTCTCTTCTATAATGCCATTAGACAAGAGGCCTCGTGTGCGTCCTGTTGGAATTAAGTCCAGCAGCCAGAGCGAGTTTCTGCAGGGAACGAGGTCGAAAATGATACTTTCACAGAATGATATACACCCTATTCCTACTACGAATTTGCGCGTCTGCTGAGTTCTACCTGGCTGCTCCTCTTGTCAGACAGGATCAAAGAAAAACACATATGTTAATCCAATGACACACAGATTGCAGATTTATGGTTAAAATGAATTTTTCTCTTCTTTTGAATATCAAGTTAAAAATACTAAGTCTGAAGCCATAATTTTTGACATGGAATGTCTACAGGTCATATCCTTTTATGTGCCTGTACAGAGGGTGATGTATGCGAGAATGTGGCTAAATGTGGATTAGGTTGCTGAAAACACTTGTGTTTTCCGACATTAGGAGGCTTACCAAATCTAAATGTGTTTACTGTTTAGCTTCATAGACAGGGGTGCATGAACATGATAGGAAATGAACTGAAGACATTGCATGTCAAGAATTATGACTGTGGGTTTAGTGCTTTTCCCGTAATCAGAGAAAACATAGAATGTCTCATTCTTTTCAAAAAACTTCAATTTGCATCCGATTGGATGAACATGTGTTTTTCTTTGATCCCGCCTGATAAGAGGAGGAACCAAGTACAACTCGACAGGCGCTCAGATTCGTGGAAGACATAGGGTGTACATCATTCTGTGAAAGTCTCATTTTCGGCCTCGTTCCCTGCAGAAACTCGCTCTGGCTCCCGGACTAGCAGTCATAGAATCTAACTTTTTGCTTTTGCATTATGCTAGTGGGACTAGAATCGAAACCAGCTGTGTTCTGATGACCAATTCAGTAATAGTCAGACGCCGATCTAGTCATTGTTGACAAGTCTTGCTTCTACAATAAGACAAAGCATGTCATTTAAAAGCATTGTCGGAAATCGAAGGCCACCTTTCCTTACTGCGTGTCATCATAAGACAGCCCGCCGCATCAATCGCGAAGGAACGATTTGCATAGAATTTGAAAACGCAGAAATTTGCTAAAAAGTTTAACGTTCAGCTCACAAGATGGACCGGCAAAACATTTTTTAAGGCAGAACTTTTACGGCAGAATGAGTGTAAACTGATGAGCAAATTAGCGTAAAATGAGTGTTGATCAACCAGTGCAAGCTGCATCCATGTCATATCACCAACCCGGAATCCGCCTTTTTTGGAGTCCAGCGGTCGATGTAATAAAAGACGGCCTGGTCATGCTAGCGGCCGATGTAGTCAAAACTTGTCGGGACTAGGCCGGCGTCTCTGTAACCTACTATAAGACTGAAAGCTGTTCAACTGAAAGCCAAAGATTTTATTCGATTTCTTTGTAGTACATGTACACGGTGACTCTATCGGTACCCCGGATAAGCAAGAGTTCCCGATGAAAGGCACCGGTAACAATTCATATCAATTTCTATCCAATTTGATCCTCAATCAGGTAATTAGACAATGATTCATTTTGATAGGACACTTTGAACGCGCATGGTAAAAATTAAGCAGCAATACACACAACAAATTATTCCAAATGTGAAATAGTTTCACATAAGACAAGCTACGGAATATACAGTTCTTACAAAATTCACTTGGGCCACAAATACAATTCTGGACAATTTATTTGAAATCAAGTAGGGTTTCAAAATACATATGCAAGTAAATAATTGCCAATAGATACTCGCAAGTTCTCAATCAGTGTAGAAGCTGCCAACCAACCATGAAAACTTCGTTACGCATCGCGGAAAACATGTCTTAGTTACAATCAGAATCCACGAGCAAAACAGCAAAGAATTTGACAATAGACTTGATACCTATGCTTATATAGAGTACCTCATCTGCATTATCATCGCTAGCTGTCAGCAACTGTGTACTTTGTGTTCAACAGCCAGGTAAAAGATGCACCTGTGCGGAGTGGGACCCAGAGAAGCAACAATAATGATAATAAACCATTTATTTCTTTGAATGGAAATCAGAAGCATTATACATAAAAAAACTCGAAAGCTCGAAGGAAAAATACTTAAAGACATGTGTGCTCAGTCATACAGACCACCTACTACAGTTTTGCGAACCCATTTTTCTACATGGCAATGAAAACAGGGAAGCAGTTTTGTCTTCTTTTCGTTCGGAAAAAAGGTATCAAAGGACAGTCGTTCCTCAACATTGTATGAATAGGATAGAGAGAGTGAAATTTCTCTTGACATTTCTCGAATAGTCTCTCAAAATTTACTCTCCGCTTGTCGAAGAAGGAATTTTTGCGGTTGGGACAAGAGCAATCAACCTGGCAAATTATTCTCTTGCTGCAATTTAACATTTTGTTAATTATCTTCAGACAATCATCATTCATATCTTCAAATAAGGTAGTTGCATATAGAAGACAACTTTCAACCATGGCATGATAGATTGACCACAATTCGTCATGACTCAGAGACCTCTTCAACACTTTCAACAGATACATGCGTTTTGAGCATTTTGACTCGATGTATTTGAAATGATTATACCATGATAAATCATCGCTCCAAACTATTCCCAAGATTTTTTCTTCATGAACTAGAGGAAAAGGTAAGTCTGTCAACCACTCAACGTCATTGGTATCCTTTTTAGTGAAAACCATTATCTTCGTTTTGTGATCATTAAGGATGAATTCATTCAAATTTACCCATTGTTTCATGTTCATGATTTGACAATTAACACGTGTATAAGCAGATAATGAGTCAGTCTTGAAAATTGGGATAATGTGGTTTACCTCATCCACATATTGTACACACTTAGTAGAGGCAAAATGCGGGAGCAAATCTGAGCAGTACTTTATGAATAGATATGGGCCCAATAAAGAGCCCTGCGGCGCACCACTTGTTACACTTGCCTGTAGACTGAAGGTTTTATTGATTCTTATTCTCCGTCGTCTCCCACTCAGGTGTGAATGAATCGATGCAATGAATCCACCTGGCAATTTGGCTTGAAGCATTTTTTGCACCACGTCTGTATGAACAATCTTGTCAAAAGCCTTTGAAAAATCATAGCTGACGAGACGACATGCTGTAACGTCGCTAAGTTCTAGATAGGAGGTTATATGGTTATGCATAGTGATGAAAGCACATGCACAGTCTGAGTTGGGTTTGTAACTGAATTGATGCGTCGGAACAGACTTTGATATTGCAGATCGCATGTGTTTCAGGACGTCCATTTCTAAAATCTTGCTGGGAACACTGAGGAGAGTTAACGGTCTCAGTTCTTTGATGCTAGCTGAAGATGACTTTGGCACAGGGAAGACATCGCATGATTTGTATAATAACGGGACTCGACGCTGAATAATAGAGGAACTTGTGATATGGCATAAGGGTTCACTGATAAAAGGACTGGCAAACTTGCAGATTTTGTTGGGAATGCCGTCAGATCCCGTTGCCTTTCTAGCTGACAAGTTTTCCAGATAATTGAAAATTTCATGAGGCTCTGAGAGGGGATTCCATTCATGATTGTCATCGTGTTCCATCATTATTGATTCAGATTATTTGCACGGATTGAAAACATTCACCAACTCATCATTAAATGCATTTATGGCAGTGGCAAGGTCAGGGTACCGAGAAATTAGAGAGTCAATGGCATTTCTTGAATGATTTCCTCGAGCACTTGCTACCACCTCCCAAAAAAATTTAGTCTTCTTTTTCGAAATTTCAATCCAATTGCTTCTACTTTTATTGATCTCGCGTTTGCATTTTTCCTTAAGTTGATTATAACGGACAAAATTCCGCTCTCTGTAAGCACACCACCTCTTGTTAATAAGATCCTTGATGCAGGGACTGTTGGTTTGTCTTTTGCAGACATAACAGCCGATTTGATGAGGACCACAGAAAGACAGCCAAAAAGTAATTAATAAAAAATTTGAACTTTCTTGTCAATGTCATTTTCTTTGTAGAATTGTAGAGTAGAATCAATTAGGAAACGAACGGGGAACCAAACGAACAGCAGCCCTGCAGCACCCTTGGAGGCCCTGAGATGTTACAGAGGATGCAGACATGCAAGGACACTCCATTAAGCCAACAAGGGACATAGCTGCTCTTATAGGAAGGTCCCCATGAAGGTCCTTCACCCCGTTTCGGTTGCACCTTTGTCATGCTGACTTCCAACGAAAACAACCCTGTCAGCAATCCTCCCCATTATCAGGGACGTGCTCACCAGCACTGACTCTGGAGTCTCAGGGACTCATTGCCAGTTACAGGGGTGTTTCCGTCACTCGTACGGGGCCAGGAACCCGACAAGAACCAACCCTGACACCAAATTATCGCTACCCCAGACACAGCCATCAAGCACGTACTCTCGGACTTGCGTGGTCCCAAAAGGAATCCCGTTCGTAGTTCGGTCTTTGCCAGCTGTTAATGGAACTGGTCTCCACGGTCGACAGATCTATTCCCTGAAGTCACCAAACCTTCCCCAGGAGCCAGTTACCTCAGGTTAGGCAAGTTAAGCCAGTTACCCGAAGGTGAGGAGTGGGACCCAGAGTAGTTAGTGGTTCTGCCAACGAACGGCTATGAAAAAAGTTTAAAGATGAACTTTCTTTGGCGAATGGATATGCATGCATTTGTTTCAGCTTTATACTAGTGAAATGTCACTTTTTCTCGCAAAGTGATTGAATTCCTAATCCATATAAAACTTCAAACCATAAGTAATGTATATATGACCGTTCCAGAACATGAAAAAAAATAAAAAAATAAGGTACCCCAAAAATGCAAAAAAATGAATATATGACCGATTCAGGACAACTAAAAAAAATAAGATACCTCCAGAATGAGTATAGGAAATATTTCATACACTGAAAAAGAGTTTTATAAATAAAAATAATTTTACGGATAAAATCAAAAAAACAGTTTTAAGCTCGTTGGGATTTTTTCATGTACTGAAAAGAAGTTTCAAAAATTTCACGTAGTCGAAAATTTAGGCAGTCGAAAAATATCACGTGGTCGAAAATTTAAGTTGTCTCAAAATTTCACGTAGTCTAAAAATTTCACGTAGTCCAAAAATTTACGTAGTCTTCTCACATAGACCAAAAAATATCAAAATATTTATTAAAAAATGGAAGCCTCAAAAATGGAAGAAACGACGAAAATGGAAGAAACTTCGAAGGGGACGACGACGACGAGAATATATCCTTCGTTATCACAATTAAAAACAAGTGAAATGGATTAAGAAAAGCACAAAGATAGAGTTAGGTATATGAAAGATAAGGAATCTCAATTATTATTAAGATTAGAGCATTATGATAAATTAAGAAAGAGATGGTCTAAAATTAAGAATGTAACACAAGGAATTGGAATCTTTATAACAGTAAGTTTAGGGGTATTCACAATTATAATAACTTCGGGTGTTTTAGTAATTCCAGTAGTTGCTACTGCTTTTACAGGTACTGGTGTTTTTACAACTTCACTTGTTACAATGTTAGATAAATCTTTAATTACTAAGAAACGAAAATCATTAAAAAATAAATATTCTCACGTTAAAGAAGTTTATGATAAACTGCATTAATACTTTCAATGAGTATGTGATGATAATGTTATCACGTTAGATGAGATTGAAAAATTTGATCAAATAGCTAATGAAGCTAATAAAATATCAATTCAATTACAGACACAAGTTAATGACAAGAATAAACAGGTTGGTAAAATTTCTAGTGATGGTAAAATTTCTAATGAAGAAAATGATAAAATTTTTTTAGAAGAACTAAAAACTATGTTAAACAAAACTTCAGACGAAAAGATGTCAGACGACAAAGCAATAAAAAAATAATTTGTTCAGTAAAATGCTTTTGTTGTATTCCAATGTTACCACAAAATTTAAATATTATATTTTAAAAATGGATAAAATTAAAGCTGATAATCAAAAAAGAATTCAACAGTTAGATGAGTTTATAAAACAAAAAAACATTATGAAAGAAAATCATACTCAGCATAGAATGACAAAAGCTGGTATTCAATCTGATATGTTTGAAAAAATGCAGCAAACCGAACAAGTAAAACTGATTTTGAAAAAACTATTGAACCATTTAAAACTCTTGAAAAAGAACTTGCTAATCAGGATAACCGAGTAAATATAACAGATCCAGAACTTAAAGCATTATTAGATGATTATGGATTGTTAGAAGCAAATATAGAAAAAAAATTACCAAAATCTATGTTATTTGAACATTCTACTTTCTTTTTAGATAAAAAATTATTTGCAAGACTTTATCTTGGCGGAAAAGAAATATTTCCACAACCTTTTCGAGGTTTAATTTTTTCACCAGGTAAATCTCCTTTTAGTTTAGATAGAAATTTTGTTGATCTTTTAAGAGGAGCAGATTTAAAAAAATATGCCGTAGAAGATCTTATAAAATATAAAGCTATGTTAGATAGCGTTGGTGCGGTAAAATCTCTTGAACGTTATAAACAAGTAAAAAATTTATTACCAACGGCACCTAAAGTGGGAAAAGGTTTTAAAACAGAAACAACTATATTTTTACCAGATGATCCACAAGAATTATTAAATAGATTAAATATTTTAATATCTGCAATAAAAGAAGGACATAATTCTGGTTTCAATGAAATTCATGCTATATTAAAAAGACTATTAGAAAAGAAGATTATAAATGAAGAGGATTATAAAAGTATAGCTGAAATATGCTGTTTTTAATTTTAATAAAAAAATATTTATTTAAAATTTTTATCTAAAAAATGTGTTCAGCAGATTTAGAAAAAATTAATAATCATTTAGAAAATTTTACAGAGATTTTGGGTTCATCAAAATTTAGTACGACGTTAAAAATTATAACAACTACTTCATCACACACTTGTATCTCTTCGTCACACACAAAAATTATCAAATTGCATTAACTAGTTTCTCCACATTTAACACTATTCAAAATGTTATAAAAGATGTGAATGATCAATTTAGATATTCTACTGATAAAGGCAAAACGTGGAAAGTGCTAACTTTTCTTCCTGGCTCTTACGAAGTTAAATCAATATCAAATGAAATTAAGAGACTTTTAGGTATACCATTTAAAGATAAGAAACAAATACATTTCTCAGTTGAACCAGCAGTTAATAAATTTTCTCTTACTTTAGACGAAAATCATCAAGTTGATTTTAATCATGATAGATCATTATCAAAACTATTGGGATTTAATAAACAAACCTATAGTCAAGGTTATCATTTAGGTGAGAAGATTCCTAAAATAACTGAAAAAATTCAATTGTTGTACATTGTGACATTATTGAAGGAGGATATATAAATGGTAAATTGTCAAATTTGATATTCAGTTTTCCAGCTTTTACTGTACCCATTGGTTATAGATTAAATGTAATTCCACAAACATTAATATATTTCCCTATTACAAGAAAAACTATTAACAGTATTAACATTAGAATCACTGATGAGAAAGGACAAGAAATAAATTTTGGAGGTGAAGAGATTATGATAGATCTTTTGGTTGGAGAAGTTTAATTTTCTTCTTCTTAAAAAATAAAAATTATTTTACTAAAAATGAGTGAAGAAATTTCTACAAACCTAGCATTAAATGAAAAAGAGAAATTCAATTATCATCGAAATCTATCCAATAAAGTTTTATCAGTTATTTGCGGAAGATCAGGATGTGGAAAAACATATCTATTATTTAAAATTCTAACTACTCCAAACTTTTTAGATTATAACAATCCTATAATTTATACAACAACAGCAGAACAACCCGTCTATCAATTTTTAAAATATGGATTTGAAAATAATCTTAAAAAACAGCAATTCAGCAAAACAGCAAAAAAACAGCAAAAAACAGCTTCCTTATTTGAAGAATATGAAAAATCTGAATATGAAGAGGAAATAAGTTCGTGGTGTGAAGAAGCAGCGAAAAATAAACAATTAGTAGAATCTAATAAAAATAAACACATAAAGATACAAATAATAGATGATAGTGGTAATATGCAAGATCCTTGTAAATTAAATAATAGAATGAAACATTGTGTAACTTTTGATGATTGTGTTAATGAAAGAAATCAGTCAGTTCAGAGAAATTATTTCACAAGAGGTAGACATAATAACTGTAGTGTTTTTTATTTAACACAAAGTATGTATTCATTAGATGGAAGTGTTATTAGAAAGAATGCAAATATATTTATACTATTTAAAATAAATGCAAGAAATTGATGTGATTTGTTAAGAGATTTATGTATAAGAGATAAAGATTTTTTTAGTATTCGTGTAATAATGCTTGGTCAAAAGATTATGGCTTCATTACAATTAATATTGATAAAAAAATACATGATAGAGTTATCGAACAATTGTTCTCTGACTAAGCTTCGCCCCGACTGAAAGTCGATAGAAAATATTTTTGCGGAGTGATCGAATAATTTTTTTTCTTAATCTTTAGAAATTTAAAAATTAGAAAATTTAAAAGGTAAAGTAGTTATTCCATCAGGTAAAATTTTTCTTTAATCATCAAATGGATCTAATGCTAATTTATGTTCCTCCTTTAAATACATTTTATGTTTCTTTGAATTAAGGCTATAATTACATGCTGTTTTTTTCATTATTAAATAATACATTCCTGTAATCTTGAAAAGTTGTTTGGTTAGCCACTGATGCCTTTGAAATTCCTTTTAGTGTTTTAGATGTTTTTGAATTTGTGTTAGAATCTGTGTTAGAATTTGTGCTATAACAATAACATTTAGATTTTAAAAATACAGCTTCTGTTATGTACTCTTCATTTCCTTCTAGTTCATCTTTTACTTTACATAAATCAGAAGGATGAATGATATCTTTTATTTTATTAATTTCTTCATCAAGTGAAGAATTATACGGTATTGTTAATTCTAAGAAAACACTATCAGTATCTTAAATAGTAATTTATAGTTTTCGCCATAAGCAGGTGCTAAATATTCATATATAAATCTATACATGAGTAGTTTAGCTAATTCTAATATAGTGAATCCTATAAAATTAAACTTATCATGTTTTATAATGTTTCGTCTTAGATGTACTGCACATAGTTCATCACTGAATCTAGTAGTTCTTTTATATGTAGGTTTCCTTGTTAAATTTTGATATCTATCTTTATCATAAACTATTTCAATATTTTGTCTATTACGCATATTTTCTAAAGTCTTACCATAAAATGCATTATTCATTAGTTTAAAGAACACGTTTCCAAAATCATCTTTATTTATTTTAGCTATCTTAAGTTTTTCAATATTGAACTCTATATAATCTTTCAACCACCTAGATTTTCTATACACTAGTTTCCGGTGAATTTTAAAAAGAATCATTCCATGATCTAAATACCAATCTAGCATTCTTCCTTCAACAACATACCGTACTTTCCTTTATTACTTTGTGTTAACATAAGTTTTTTTGTTGGCCTGTATTTCTTAGGAATCAAAGATTTTTGATAATCTGAAAAATCTTCTATATTGGGAATTTTGTTTTCGGGACAGAAAGGATAATATTTTGTTGCGCCTTTTATATAATCAGGGTATGCTAAATCAACTTCATATATATATATATATATATATATATATAACCAAAAATTATTTTCACCATCTAATGTAGGTTCGTATTCATGAATGGTACTCCATTACATTTCACCTGTTGGTAATTCTTGTATCATGCAAGAAGAATATAAGCTATTAAAATCATGATATAACAAATAGTTTTCTCTCATGAATTCATCAACTGCTGCTTGACTAACTTCATTTGATATAAGTCCTTCTATATTTTGATTAAACAATTTTATAAATTGATCTTTTTCTTCTGGATTTAAAATTTTTAAATAACCGTAATCATCAGGATTTACTTTCTTATTATAACATTTAACATATCCATTACCTAGAACAGATGAAACACCACCTCTAATTCCAGATTTCAAAAATAATAATTTATCATACGAACTTTCTTTATAATATTTAAGTTTAACATTTGTATGTTTTAATCCTGCCAACCATGTTAAACCTGGTGTACTATATGTATAACATGGATCTATTCCATAATATTCTATACACATATCACGAAAGTTTTCAAAAAAATCAGCAAGGATTAACACATCTATCTGAAGATATTTCATTCTATAATCATACATGGTTCTACAATTTAACTCTCTCCAATTTTTTTCAGCTTCTGCATAATCTTCTTCAGATAGTTGTGATTGTTTTAATGTTGATTTAAATTTGTCACGTGAAGAAAGTTGATGTTCTTGCATTATTTCATTTATTCTATCTATATCTCCAGTTAAATATTCGTAGGGAAAAATACCTTTTAAAGGTTTTTAATTATATTTATTAAATATTTTACATTGTTCAGGTTTCAAAGTTTTTCCATGACATCTAATGAATAAGGATTAAAAAATCTAAATGCATCTAATATTTTAATACAACCAAATTGCATTGAAAAATATTCTTCTTCTGTTTTACATAGTACGTTTGTTCTTGGTTGTTGTAATTTTTCAGATGAGAATAGATCTTTTATTATTAAATGGAAATCATATTTAGAACCATTGTAGAAATATAAAGGTACAGAGTTGTATCTAAATTTATTAGCATTAAGATTACAAGAATTATGTGCTGCACCTCTATATAATCCATTTAGATGATCATGATCTTTTACGTTATAAGTTGTAAATTCTTTTCCACAGTAATAACAATTTTTTTCATTATCAAATTGTACTAATTGGTCATACGTTAATGGAAGCATTGGTTTATTTGTTTTAAGCAATTGTGAAAAATATTTTTGTAATTCTTCTATTTTCTTTGTAAACATTTCTGAACTATCTTCACCATAGTATTCATAATATTCTGATTTAAATAATTCAGGATAATTTGAATGAATGTACATTACCCAACATAATGGGTTTTTTTCAAGCAAATGCTTACCAGAACTTTGTGTCATGTTAACATTATATGCTTCAAAATCACAATATATAATAATAGGTACTTTATTTTTCTAATACCATTTATTATATACTAAATAATCTTCTTTAGTAAAAGTATTATTAACTGCTCCATTTTGTTGACAATTCTCCAAACGTCTATTCATTTCTTCTTTAGTTCTAAAGCTCTTCATGCATTGGAGACAGGGAAAATTAGCATTATCTGAAGTTTTTGTAAATATAGAAATATCTTTACACAATATGTAATGACCTTGATAATATAGTATATTCGCTTGTGCTGGTTGCATTAACTGCTGCTTTAACATTTTTAACTTTTGTTGATATTCCTGTTGCAATATTTCTAACTGTTCTTGATATTGTTCTTGATATTTTTTTTGAAATTGTTCTTCATATTGTTTTCGACATTGTTCTTCATATTGTTCATGATATTCCTTACGTAACATATTTATACCCATTTGATATTCTTGTAGACTTTTTGTTTACAATATTCTTTATATTGTTGTAGATTTTTGGATGACATTCTAGTTCATTAAATTGAGAATTACATTGTTGGTAGACTATGTATGATAATTTTAAATATTCTTTATCTTCAAGATTCAATTCTTTTTCAATATATTTGTGAAATAATATAGTTTCTTCTTGTTGATATTGATTATGTAACATTTGTAACTCTTGTTGATATTCTTGTTGATATTGATTTTTATACAGTTGCGGTAACATCTCTAACTTATGTATATATTCTGACAATAGAGACGAACGCTCGGTTTCGTACTCATAGGGAAATCCACATCCTTTATAATTATTATGATCAATCATTATTGGTGATAATGTTTTTATAATTTCATATTTTTCAGTACATATTACATCTTCTTTGTGAATAATATTATGATGCATGTAATTTCCTCTTTCATTGTATGCTATTTCTGTTTGGCATAAATTTTTGTTATTCAAAAAAATTCTTTTAAGTTGTTATAAACAATGTTATTAACTTCAATATCTCCGGTATATAAGGGAGCAACATCACCAATAGAAAAATACTTCACATTCAATTCAAAAACATTTACTTCTATTAAATTTTTATTCTTTTTATGAAACTTCATTAATTTATTATAATTTTACGGACCTTCATCTAAGTCATCAGAGAGATCAAGTTCATTTATATATTCTTCTTTATTATAATCACTTTTTCTTTCTTTGTGATATTTTGCAGGATGTAAATGTGCTATAACACTCCACAGAAAACAATATTCATTTTCATTCTGTATGTTGACTATTTGTGGAGAACTGAAAGGAAGGGGTATGTAACCACCACCAGTATTATTTTTATATTTGTCAATTACTATTTTCTTAGATAGTATTGCAATAAATCTCCAACCAGATTCACGCAACTGAGCTTCAGTTATAGCATCTTTTATTTTATTTATCATTGTTTCAAATATGGGTTGTATATCATTTAGATTATGAATTTCTTGTGTCTGTGCAAAATGTCCTTGTATTATTTCTTCAGTCATTCCATCGGATCCAGTTTTTGTATAAAGTACTTCTACATTCATATAACATTTGAAAGATTTCTTAAATATATTATAGAAGTTTGTTAATACATCATAAAAAGTTTCATCGGTTTCATTATGTTCAACAGACTCATCAAATAAATATTTTATATCTCTTACAGCTTCGTCGGTTTTGTCAGTTTCGTCAGTTTCATTAAATAAATATCTTTTATCTGTTTCGGGCGAAGTACTAGAACCTTCGATTTCCCTAAAAAAGCTTCACTATTAAAAACTCTTTTATATTCCGAATGTGAATAATCATCAAATATTTTTTAACTTTTATATCAGTAGGTAATGTTTCTAGACAGTTTTTGTAATCATTTAATTTTAATATATTTCCTTCATCAGATCGATCTACATTTTGTAAATGCATTTTACTTTTTAAATGAGATTGATAACTTCTTTTTGTTTGTAATTGTCTTTAACATAAAACACAATAAAACTTGGTATTTTCCATTATTTGTTTTTTAAAGAAAAAAATTGTGTTTTAATTTTAGATATAGACATTCTAATATCAAAGTCTTGAGAGTTATTATATATTTCACGTTCAGTATCTATTAATATATTCAAATCTTTATCATATACTTGCATTTGCTCAATTATAGATTAGGAGAAAGTGTTACATGTCGCGGAAATTTTTTCTTCAATATAATTTTTTGACAACCTCTACACTTCACTTTTTCTTTTAAACAATCCTTACACTGATATTTACTATCATAAAACTCTGTCTTAGGATTCCTGATAAAAATAATAACACTGAAGAAAAGAAATTTTCTGGTCAAATAAAAATTCTTAAACGTCAAGCACCTGATGAATATGGTATTATGTTACCTTACGACGGAGAAAATATACAAGGCGAAATATTTGAAACAATCGTCAGTGAGAGTAATTTAAGTGATGATGATGACACGTGGGAATAATAATTTTTTTATTACATCTAAAAACTTATTACATCTAAAAACTGATTACATCTAAAAATTTATTTATAGAATATTTTGTCTCTAATCGTTTTTTTACAATTTCTAAAAGTTCAACATCAATTTTTTTAATACTATTAATTTCTTTAAAATAAGGGATAGTATCTTTATATTCAACAAAATTTAAATATATAAAATGAATGACATTTTTTTGAGATGTAAAACACAGTAATAGACTTCTTTATTTGAATCAGTATAAATTTCTTTTGTAACATTATTTTCATGACTAGAATAATAATTTGGAAGATAATGAAATACTTCACGTATAATATCACGTTCTTTAGTTATTTTATTTTTTTATCATATAAAGTCTTATTAAAAGATAATTTAAATTTATTTTCACTAACTATTGATTCTTCATCAACATCATAAATTACACTTTTTGGTATAGGATGCCATTCCCTGATAGGAATATCTAATTCCAAATTATATTTATTATCTGATAATAATATAATAGAGAAAAATATTGGTCTTTGATCTCTATTGGAAAATTTAATAACACCACCATAATCTCAATCATTTTTAGTTTTTATTAAAGATGATAAAATTTTAAATTGATTAGATGTAAATCCTAATTTAAATTTTGTAGACTTAACACATAGTTGCCTAATAGTATCTTCAACTATTCCATTATTATTATTTTCAATTGTTAAAAAATGAAATTTAGATAAATTTTGATTATATGTAGTATTAATATCATGTTGAGATATAAATTTTTCTTCACTTAAATTTTTATAATTACTAGTATTTTTATTATTTATTTGTTTTAGTGTATTAGAATCATTATTATCATCATTATTATCAGATTCTTCAAAATGATTCACAGGATTATTATGATTATGATTATGGTCATTGTTAATGTTATAAGGTGTTGTCCACATATAAATTTTTTCTTGTTGTGCTAAGCCATTTATATGTGATTTTAATAAATTAATGTTTAAATTAGAATAGAATCCCACATATGTGTCATTATCATATCTTTGAGGCATTTCTACCATTTCTCTTTTATAAACAGTATCTCTATAATATACTTGACATAATAATTCATCATTATGTTTTTTACTTTCAATATGAATATTATATTGATTTAATTCGTCTGCAAATAATCTAATTTTAGATATTGAGAAAGATTTTAAATTTTTTACTAATTCTCTAATGTTGATATAATTGATAATTTTAGTTTCAATCCAATCAGTATTACTAATTGGTAAAAAAGCTCTAATAAACCCATATACACTATCATACCCTATGATAACCATATTTTCTTTATTCAGTTCTACATATGCAACATCATTATATTTGCTAACAATATCCATAAATTTTATAAATGGATCACCTGGAAATATACAATAATTTGTTTCAATAGAAGGTAAACCTTTAGTCTGTTCTTTAAACATTTCAGCTTGTAATTCAAACAAAAGATTAACATCTATACATGGATTATTACTATTTTTATCAAAACATTTATTTTTAAATCCCGATGATCTCGTCGAATAAGAAGAACAGGATGATACGGGCGAATATATTTTTTCTAAATTTGCTTTTTCCATTTTTTTTCTTCAATATAATTTTTTGACAACCTAAACACATTACTTTTGCTTCTAAACAATCCGTAAATTGATATTTACTATCATGGAACTCTGACTTAGGATTCATAATTTGGCACATTTGACTCACTTCCATTTTTTTCTTTTTATTAGAAAAAAATTACTTTTTTATTGTTTAAAAAATGATGTTACCAAATGTTGGTGGAGGTGTATATATCCCGAATAATCGTGAATCAGAAATAGAAATAGAAAATTATATCATGAAAACTGGAGACGTTTTGTCTGGCCCACTACATCTTTCTATTCTTCCACAACAAAATACAGAGTTAACGAATAAACAATATGTTGATACACAAATCAATGACTTAAAGGAAAAATATATAAACGATGTTTTGGTTCCACTGATGAATGAATTAAAGTTGCTAAAACTTTATGAAAAATCATTAAACGAAAAATTATAAAAACTTGATAAAAAGGATAGAGAGCTAGAAGTAAATATAGCAAAACTTTTTAAAAAAATTTCAGAAAAAACAAAAGTTTTAATATTACTTTCTATAAAGTTGAAATCTGCAGTCATTAAAAATAAACATCAGATACAACTAATGAAAGAACAATTAGAAAATATATTAGAAAAACTTCCTAAAAAAATTTCAAAAATTTAAATAAGTTACAAGCTACATTTCAAAAAAGTGTTGATGAATTAAGTTCTAAATTTACTGAATAAATGAAAAAGATGAGTAAAATAATAGATGAAGTAAACAAACTAAATCACAAAGTTGATAAAATGAAGACTCTTAAAATCAATTTAGAAAAAGAATTAAAGAAAAATTATCAGGAAATAAAGAACAGTTAGATGCTTTTAAAAATCAGTCAGATGTTCTTAAAGTTCAATTGAATGCACTTAAAACGGAGTTGAAGATGAATCAGGAGAAAATGCAAGTTAATAGAAAGAAATTAAAATACATCACACGCTGCTTGACGCAATAGATAAAGTGCAACAGAAAATTAATAAAGTTATCACGCGGCTGGTGTCCATTCACAAACGTAAATCTTAATAGAACCTTGTTCAGAGGCTTTAGCCGATCATAAACGTAAATATTTTTCTCAAAAGTCAAATTTAATCCTAAACAATGCCTATAATTTATAAACACAATCTTAAACATTTTGCTTCAAATAAAAAAATTGCCCATGAACCATCTATGAAATCTGTTTACCATTATAACAATGTAAAAAACTATTCAAAAAGAAGGAGATAGTATATTTTCTGGTATAGGAAGTATCGTTAATGTTATTAAAAATAATAGAGATTTAATTACATCTGCTGCTAAAGGAGCAGCTGCTATAGGTAGTACAGCTAGTGCAATATCAAATGCTGTGAAGTCTCAAAACGAATTAAAACAACTAGAAACTATTCGTAAACTTAAGAATGATTCTGAAGAACTAAAAAATTAAAAAACTCTCAGAGGAAACAAGAAGCAAAATTGCTAACATAGCAGCTGATAGTAAACATGAGGAAAAAACAATTGAAGAAATAAGCGGTAATGGTTGAGCAAAATTCTAAAATATCTTCTAAAAAGGAATCCTAAGAAAAAAAGTCAAGTTATTACTTATAAAAATGTCTTCCCTGATTGAAAATAAATTTAGATTAGACGATCCTCCGTTCGTCAGTTACAATCAAAAAAAGAATGACTATATAAGAATTGCTATGAATCCCGGATCTTCTAGTAGAGTGAATACTGGAGGAGATTTAATCTTTGAAGTTGATTATCAACAAAGTTATTTGTATTTACCTGATTCCTTTTTACACTGTGAATATTGTTTATATAGTGATGCCAATTTTACAACACCATTACCAGATACTGATAATATTGCATTAGAGAATCATTTCTTTCCGAGATTATTTACACAAATGCGTTTAGATGTTGCAACTAAAAAAAATAGAAACAATAAGTGATTCTCCAGGTGTAATTGATACAATGCTTAGATTTGTAACAATTGGAGAAAATAATAAAAAGCATGAAATCGAAAGTTGGTTTGCAGATAATAATGATGGTATAATTGTTGATGATTTAACTCACGCGGGAACAGATGCAGCAGGAATTGCGAAAGATGTAGAAAATATTGCAAATCATTTAAATAAAACAAATAATACTGCATATAAAGAAAGACGTGAATTTAACAAGATAAGTAAACAGACAGTAAATTGGTCATTGTCTCCATTATTCCGATATTTAGATTATAATAAAATATCATATCAATTAAAATTCAAATTAATAATTCATCCCACAGCAAATAATGAATTAATCTTTTATGGTAAGACTGGAAAAAACATATTTAAAAATTGATAGACTTGAATGGTGGATAAAACATGTTATTCTTAGTTTAGAGGTTGAATCAACTATTGCAAAAAGATTAAACACTAACAAACCAATTCCAGTAAATTTTCTAAAGCGTACCGCTAGTTCTATAACTTTTTCTGAACAAAGATTTAACTGGCATTTTACTAGAACTTCGAATACTCCAAGATATTTATTACTAACTTTTCAAAGAAATGATTCTCCAAGTTTTGATAAGAACAATAATCTTTTCCATATTAACACAATTCGAAGTTTACAAGTTGCTTTAAATCAAACCCGATATCCTATTGATCCATTAAGATTCGATGATACCAATTATCAATTTATGGAAGGATATGATGCTTATAGAAATCTTTGTATAGAATTTGGAGTTGAACCACAATTAACTCTTGGAGATTGGAGACATTTATATCCTGTTTTCTGTTTCGATTTAAGTGCACAATCTGAAGGTATTGTTAAAAATGGTTGTGATGTAACAATTAATATTGAAAAGAAAGATTCCACAACTTCATTGATGGCTTATGGTTTACTGCTAGAGGATGTAAAATATTCTATTGAAATTCTTAATGGAAAGATGGTTAGGATAGGTTAGTAACCTGAGGACCTTTGGTCCGATCGGCTAAAGCCTCTGAACAAAGTTCTATAGGCTAATTAAAAATTTTGGTAACTTAAAATTTGTTCTTAACTAAAAATTTTTTATTTAAAATGTCGCAAGCGAAAAGTAATAATAAGACTGTTGAATTAAAACTACGTAACATTGTTGACAAAAATACATCTAAAACTGTAACGATTGATAAAAAGAAATATTACATAAGTAAACCAATGATAGAGAATATTAAATTACAAGAAGAAAAGAATGGTGGAATTCTCCCATTAATTCCTCTAATAATAGGTGGCATAGCAGCTGCTGGAAGTAATGCAGGTGGGACAGCTGGTATTGTCCAGGTAGTAAATAAAAATAAATCAGAGAAGGCAGCATTAGAAGAACAAAAACATCATAATAGGGAGTTAGAGAAAGTTGCTAGAGGAGAAGGAATGGTAGATAATTTTATTAGTAAATTAAATATAGTTGATGAGGGAAAACGAGTTCTCAAAAACATTCTACATAATGTTGATGATTTAATAGAAATAAAAGAAACTAAAGATGGTTCTGGAATATATCTAAGTCCTAGTATGATTTGGTAAGATATTTATTTTATTTTATCTTTGAAAATGAATTCCACAAATTCTACAAGTTCTACAAATTCTACAATTTCTACAAGTTCTGCAAATTCTACAAATTCTACAAATTCCGAAAATTTAATTAAATTAGAAATTGCTAATTTAGATTTATTGAATTATCTATTAAACGTACATTCTGGCCATCGGTCGCACACGGGTCGGCTGCACATCGGAGGTGACATACAAAAAATATTGGAAAACTTTCCTGGATTTATTTGGAGTAAATATTCAAAAGAAAAACATCTTCCAGGTCATTCATATACCGGTCCAGGAACTCGATTAGATGTTAGACTAGATGAGAATAATAATCCAAAACCAGGTGAAGAACCAATAAACAGAGTTGATGCAGCAGCTTATAGACACGATATAGCTTATCGAAATCATGACCTAAAATCTCGTCATGAAGCAGATAAGAAAATGATTCAGGAATTGGATAGCATTCAAAGTCCTACATTTAGAGAAAAAATTGAAAGAATGTTTGTTAAGAAAGCTTTACAAGCTAAAATATTGTTAGGTCAGGGTTTAGACAAAACTCATAACACTGAAACCTACGCGTCCAAAATTCACAGGGAATATAGAAAGCCGAAATATCTATTGAAGGTAAAAGTATTTAATAAAGATGATATTTGGAGTGCTGATCTTATTCATATGCCAAATGAAAGAGATTATAAATACGCATTGACCGTTATAGATTTATATACACGATACGCTTGGGTGAAGCCTTTAAAAAGCAAAAGTGGTCTGTCAGTTAAATATGCGTTTGAAGAAATCTTTAAAGAAAGTAATAGAAAGCCAAAGAAGCTATTCGTTGATAAAGGATCTGAATTTTATAATAGAAATGTTAAACCATTATTTGAAACTGTTTATTCTACAGAAAATGCTGGAAAAGCCGTAGTAATAGAAAGATTTAATAGAACGTTGAAAAGTAAATTATTTAAGAAATTTACAGAGCAAGGAAATCAGAAATGGTTAAAAATATTTTTCCAGGAATTGTAGAAGAGTATAACAATAAGATTCATTCAAGTATTGAAGAAACTCCAAAGAATGCTTCTGACGATCCTGATTTAATACGAAAGAAAATATTCGAAAATAATTATTCGAATGAGAGTAATCCGAATTTACAGAAACGTAAGCCGAAATTTAAGATTGGAGATAGGGTACGAATATTTAAGTATAAAAATAAATTTGAAAAAGGTTTTGTTAGTTATTGGACTAGAGAGATATTTGAAGTTTGTAAAATAAATCAAACTTCTCCGATTACTCATAAAATTAAAGATTTAGATAATGAGGAAATGAGAGGCAGATCTTATGAAAATGAATTACAAATAACTGAGCTTTAGTTTCGCTTGAACTTTAATTGCAAGTATCCTTTAGCTAGCCATTGGAGCTAACGTTTCGGGAGTGAAATTCCCCTATTCAACTCTAACATAATATCAAGAAATGGTACACCTTCTTGCAATTTGTATAAAACGTAAAGACATAACTGACCGCAATAATCACACTCTCCATAATTAACAAATGAAGGCGGTCTCTAGCTTGCTTGTGGACACGGAATCCCATATCTTCCGTGAGCAGAAGATTCGCTTTCTGATCGCACGTCATGAGGTGGCGGGATACTGCTGACTGAGGCGGGTTCTTGGACTTCGGTCTTGTGTTGGAAGTAGTCAACCAAACGGGTATGTGTTCTCTCTTCCGCACTCTGAGGCACCGTTCACTCTTGCCAGCGTACCTTGCTCCGCAAGGACAAGTGAATAAGTAAGTTACCAGGGGCTTCTGGTTGAGTGGAACGATGTCCTTGATTATATTTGGTGTGAGCGTTCGAGTTCTATAGACGGGAATGACACGTAATTGGTAGAAACTATCTTCAATGATGCGGCGGATCTTCCCTGCTATAGATTCGCTTTCAGGTCCATAGTATTGAATTTCGAAATAGAAGGGCTTCTTCTGGACCGCAGGGACCTTCTCAGGAAGTGGCTGGGAGTGTTTCTTCAGAAACCAGTCTGGAAACCCGTTGTTCTCCAAAGTGCGCTGTAGGAAGAGGAGCTCTTGCGCGAGATGGCAGGGGGAGCAAAGTTGTCTAGCTCGGTGAAATAGCGTCCTGACCAGCCTCTGCTGTGTAACTTCAATAAGTACACCATCAAGGACTCATTCAATTTCCGAAGAGATGTCGTGAATCTGCAACTAGAAAATCAAGAACGAATGGTTTCCTTCGATGTCAGAAGCCTCTTCACAAGTATCCCTGTTGCTGAGACAATTGATATGATATGTGAAGAGTTGTACAATTCCGACCGCTCCCCTCCCAAGCTGCATGATTGTGTGCTCAGTGAGTCCAACTGTCGCACGTTATTATCAACTTTGGTGTCCAAAGTCAATTTCTCATTCAATAACGATTGCTACTCGCAAATCGATGGACTCGCCATGGGCTCGCCACTTAGTGGATTGTTCAGCGAGCTCTTCATGGGGAGATTGGAGAGGAACTTGTCGTCTACATTGGATGGTATGAAGTACTACGGCCGCTACGTAGACGACACTTTCCTGATAGTTCAAGACGATGAAGAAATGAGGGACGTGTTCCAGAAGCTCAACAATCAGCATCCAGCGATCGTGTTCACAAAGGAGGAAGACGCCGACCACTTCTTAGATGTGAACGTGCACGTGAACTCTAATGGATATCTCTTCGGAAATTGAATGAGTCCTTGATGGTGTACTTATTGAAGTTACACAGCAGAGGCTGGTCAGGACGCTATTTCACCGAGCTAGACAACTTTGCTCCCCCTGCCATCTCGCGCAAGAGCTCCTCTTCCTACAGCGCACTTTGGAGAACAACGGGTTTCCAGACTGGTTTCTGAAGAAACACTCCCAGCCACTTCCTGAGAAGGTCCCTGCGGTCCAGAAGAAGCCCTTCTATTTCGAAATTCAATACTATGGACCTGAAAGCGAATCTATAGCAGGGAAGATCCGCCGCATCATTGAAGATAGTTTCTACCAATTACGTGTCATTCCCGTCTATAGAACTCGAACGCTCACACCAAATATAATCAAGGACATCGTTCCACTCAACCAGAAGCCCCTGGTAACTTACTTATTCACTTGTCCTTGCGGAGCAAGGTACGCTGGCAAGAGTGAACGGTGCCTCAGAGTGCGGAAGAGAGAACACATACCCGTTTGGTTGACTACTTCCAACACAAGACCGAAGTCCAAGAACCCGCCTCAGTCAGCAGTATCCCGCCACCTCATGACGTGCGATCAGAAAGCGAATCTTCTGCTCACGGAAGATATGGGATTCCGTGTCCACAAGCAAGCTAGAGTCCGCCTTCATTTGTTAATTATGGAGAGTGTGACTATTCGACAGCTCAAGCCGGATTTATGTGCCCAGAAGGAACGCCTGTTCCTTCTCCGATTGTGCTAACCGCTTTTTACATGCATTTCTTTCTCCCCTTTTTACTTCATACCTTCGCACTATTTTACAGTATTTGACATTCTACTTTCATATTTTATTCAGTAACGATTTATGATAACTTTATTCGTAAACAGACCCGATATGACGTGTCTTCTATAATTGCTGATGCATGGGATTTTGAACTGTATTTACGAGTACATTTGCGTCTCCTGCATGTTCTGTCTATCATTCTTGATGTGTACCACAATAGAGAGCAAGCGTGGCCATAGAAAAAGTCGCAGTTCTTACTACTTAATGGTGTTTATTTATAAAATCGCACCAACCAAAGGTTTATTGACCGCAATAAGTTGTTCCTGGTTTTTGAATTTGAAAAGTATTGTATGTTCCGTTTCCCAGTATTTCTTTTACTTCATTTGTAGTGGGAAGTCCGCATGAATCGAACCAACAGTTCTCAGCCTCCGGGCGATCGAAATAATAGTTTTCTACATTATCAGTATTCTTACTCCCCGCAGACCAATGTACTCCTTTTTTGTTCGGATGTATTGAGATTTGTTATGAAGTTCACTTGAGGTACATTTTTGATCAATTGTAACTCGTCTCTCATTAGGATATGAAAATTCTTTATTCCTAATCGATTAGCGATTTTCTTTAGGTCGAAATTTGTCGTGGTTTCTTTGCCGTATAACTTAAAGAACCCTGTTATGCTAGACATGCGGGAATTATTCTCATTGAACACAAACAATTGTTTTAAAGAAGGCATGTCATTGTGAATACAATATTCCTGTAACAGACAGGATCGAGAGAGAGAGAGAGAGAGAGAGAGAAAGAAGTCACGCTGCTCCGTAAAATTTTAATTGAGTTGTCCAACCAAACAATGTCATGGCATGATATACATATCATATAATACGGATCAACAAAGGCAATGAATAGACATCAGATCATTCAGTCAGTTAGCCGCATCACGAGAACAATTGTCAAGTGCGATTGTCAGTTATGTCGATGAGTAAGAAGAAAAAGAGATCTCATCACGAACAATTCCAATTCCTTGTGTTGCGTTTCCTTATCTTTCATGCACCTAACTCTGTCTTTGTGTTTTTCAATGTTCATCTTTTCCATGTCCATTAAAGTAGAACTACGTTCATTTATTAACGAAGGATACTCGTATATTCCCGAAGTTCCTTCCATTTTTGAGGTTTCTTCCACTTTTGTTTCATCCAATTTTTAATAAATATTTTGAATACAATCTTCTGAAATTCTTAGACTACCTAAATTTTTAGTCTACTTAAGTTTTCGACTACGTGAAATTTTCGACCACGTGATATTTTTTAGACCGCCTAAATTTTCGACAACGTGAAATTTTTGAAACCTCTTTTCAGTACATGAAAATATCCCAACGAGCTTAAAACTGATTTTTTGATTTTATCCTTAATATTATTTTTATTTATAAAACTCTTTTTCAGTGTATGAAATATTTCCTATACTCATTCTGGAGGTATCTTATTTTTTTTTAGTTGTCCTGAATCGGTCATATATTCATTTTTTTTGTATTTTTGGGGTACCTTATTTTTTATTTTTTGCTTGTCCTAGAACGGTCTTATATACATTACTACCAGAGCCGTAGTTTCTGTAGTCGTATTTTCTGTCGGCTCCGGTTCAGGAGCCGATCTGCTCCGACCGGCTCTCTGTACGCCGGAAAAAAGTAATAAGGGCTATTCGTACAGAAGGCGAATAATAGAGGCGCTTTGTGCAAAAAGGGCGCTCTGTACAATAATTGCAAGAAAAGAGCGTTTGGAACACTTTTGAAAGCTTGTAGACGTTTTAGTCATAATCATATTAATATTAGGTGAGAACTGCGTATTCTTAGGAGCCAAGTTCTCTTATAAAGTGAGAACCCACGATGTAGACCAATACATGTTTTCAACAAAATTGTTGTAGTATTTGAATACCTCTTCGACACTTGTCGAACATTGTTTCATCATCATTTTAGCTTGAAAGCCCAAAATGAAGATCTCAAAAGAAAAAAACAAAGTACTTGTTTCATGAAAACTGTATTGAACGCAAGTCATTGTATGCCGCTCGGCCTGACTCTTTAAATGGTCTGGGAACTGATTAAATGTCTTCAGGTCTTTAACGAGAATGACAGAATGAGTACGATCATGTCTCCCAACATTTGTAAACCTTAAGCAACAGTCAGAGCAAATGTATACTTTCTTCCTGTCACGAGTTCTGAGTAGGAAGGAATCATCCCAACTGCGCACAGCGCCCCCCCTCTGGAGCGTGAGTTGTGTTGGTGTGGTTCTGGGTCAACCGGCCGGGTGTGTCGTCGTCGACCGTCGTAGTTGTTCTTGGGCGGCGGTCAATGTTTTTGGTGTGTAGGATTGGTTAAAGGGTTGTTTTGTGTTTAGAATTGGTTTTCTGATGAAATTCTGCGTCGACATGTTGTGTTTCTTGGGTGTAGGTGTGGTTTAGGTGTGTTTTTGAGTGAGAAAATGTCTGTAGCGGCTAAACGAAGCCTCGTACGTGAAAATGGACGGCTGATTTGAACGTTTTGGCCAAGTTTGGGTCTAGTGGACTTGTTTCCAGCGTCATAGGGATAAAAACGAAGAACTTCGACCCCCCTCGGCAGCGTTCTTCCAACTTTGGTTCTGGGAATGGTAGAGAGTCGTGCGATACCTCGTTTGAAAGCTGAGAATGCTACAAATTGATTGGAAAGCACAGTATGGCCCTATCTTTCATTGCTGAGGCTTGACTGCAGTGACATTGAGACTTTTGGTCATGTTAGAGAGCCGTCAGAGGTTGAGTTTTGTGTTTTGGGCTCCAGCGGGCGAACGAAGCATCGGACGAGAAAACTAAGACCAGATTTGGAATCAGCTTGATGTCATTGGCCAATGAGGAGCTCATCCAATGAGAGTCCAGCATTTCTCTATAAACAATGAGGTTTTCAGAGTGACAATCAATCTATCTTTGAGTCCCACAAGTGTCGGACGCACGTTCTCCCTCTACATTCCTATTATATTATCCATCTGAAATGGCAAGTCGGAACCTTCCTTCCTCTACTTCCTTGAGTGTTAACTTAATAGCATCTCTTTTATTTTCAGGCATCTAATACATCTACTACATTTACAGGACAAGATAGTGTTCAGACGTTACAAGGATCTCTACAATCAGATCGTCTTATGTTTAGACCAGTAGAAGAGACAACAAAGGTACATAATCCTACCCCACTACAGCGTAAATTTAGACAAGCCATGCGTTATTACGATCATAGTATAGTATTGCAAACGGGAATGATTTCTTCCACTGAAGTGAAGATATTGAACAATCAGTATGGGGACTACGTAGTCATTCCTGTGAATCCATACATTCGTCGCCAACTTGATATTATTGAAGAGTTTGCAACATTAAATATGGACATCCCTACTCCCCTTAGCAAGGAATGGAAGGCGAGAGACGACAATGATACTCCATATAGAAAGATATGGGATGTTAAAAAACTTTCTTCACCACTATCGCATTGGTGTTCATACTATAAAAAGGAAGGAGATGAAGTGACACCCATCAGATGTGAAGACCTCGCAGAAGGCACTTGGAATATTGGTTTTGCTATCAATGGAATATATTATGGCTATCACCAGAACAACAAATTAGCCTCTATATCGATGCATGCTCAATCCATCCCAGTGTTAAAAGTCTAGAGGTCCGCTAGCGGTCCACCGGCGGCATGGCGGTATATCAGCGGCGAAAAAAATTGATTATGTTTTGAACGCTATTTTTTCTATATTTTCTTAATTACAGTTATTTTAGTCAATAATAATGCTTTCTGAGCAATTTCCACAGTACAAAACATAACTATTTCGAGTATTGGCATTTCAAAACATTTTCATGGTGGCAGAGAATCCACTTGCCGGAAACTACCGCTGCTTAGCGCGGTATTTCTCGGCTAAACGAAAACTGCAGCTATCATCAATGCCAAGTGACGACCTCGAGTTCTTGTCAACCAAATAGGTTTTGTAAATAGATCCTTAATAATAAACCAAAGTATTAAACCCATAAAATTGAGGAAATTTCCAAAAAATGGCGTTCTTTTAGCTCGCGGATTGCCGCTAATTGCCGCTTGTTTGTATATGTCAGGGTTTCTCGTCTACAGCATAGGGAAATGTAATCATCAGGGTTATGATAATAGTTAACAAACATACCCGAGTGATCATTTTCTAGAGATTTTACGATTTTCTACTGCCTTTCAAAATCGCTACAGATATTTGATTTGGCAGTAAGCATTTTATGGTTTTTAGAGACATTTGTATGAGCTAAGAATGCCTACTGCAATTCTAGAGAATTCTTACTGGCATTCATGGCATCCATATAATGTTTAGCAGGCAAATATATCTGTAAATGTTTGCTGGAGACACGTGTCTCTAAACATTTATCGACGACAGACATAACCTCTACAAGAACGTGGAACTCAAGCATTTTTGTATAATACAGCAATTCTTTTACTGTAATATACAAAAGAAAGATATTTGTATATAAATCTCGTATTATTACCATCTAATGTATTCATAGGAATATATACATGTAATACAATTTTATACGCAATTACAAAATTCTATCTTATCAAATATATTGTTATGTTTATATATTTGATATATTGATATTACGTCTACATGACATTTAATACTTATTATATTAAATATCACATGAATAAATGAATGTGATATGTAAATGTGCATGTATTATATTCATTTATTACTTGCTTTACACCTGTAAAAAGAACATTTCGTTTTATACATGCGTCCCTTCTCTTGCTACTTTGTCTCCTCTAAATGATTCGCTTTTGATGGAGTGTCACAATGCACGAGGCACAGAACTAAGTCCTTCTAGTCTCTTCTTATCTCTCTTTCTCTCTCCGGAAACTCCGGGGTCTCCTAGAACTGTTTGTTTTTGATCGGGGCCATAGTGCGCGAAGCACAGGGGAACAAGCTTCCTCTTTTTCTCTCTCTCTCTCACACACACACACACACACACTCTCTCTCTCTCTCCTTATCTCCATCTCTCCATTCAACTTCTTTTATTTTCTTTTCTCCATTTGAAAGCTGATTTTCTGATTTTGAATGTATCTTAGCTGGAATATTCAAGGTCACAATATGCGGATCAGTTGTTTCCCTATTTGCAAGACTATGATGACTAAAGGACGTAATGTATGTACCGATATCCGTCACAATTTTTCTCTGCACACATCTCTCTCCCTACTGTGGAATAAACAACTCGTCGATCGCCTGCCTGTTAATGACTAATGAATGCCCTCATAACGACCTTCGGTCCATGAGTCACACGACAAAGAGGATGCGAGCGGAGACTGTGTATGCTATATCAACCAGGCGTCATCAATTGCAGAGTCATTCCTCTCAGTGCATCGTGCGTGTTTCAGTCATCCCAGCAGCGTCAATACAAGTCGTTCTACTGTCTTATACTTGTGGATTTACAAAACTTTTAACTACGCCTCAAGTCAGTTATTTGTGCTTTGAACATTCAGAGGATTCTGTCGTACAATTCGACTTTCACAACCATTTTCAGGATTACGCCGACGCATCTTTTCATTCTGGAAATAATTCCCGATCTTCTCTTTTCCTGACATTGTACTAAAACCAAGCGGGTCACTCCTTTGTATTTGCCTTTGAGGTTATGCACAAGATAGAAAATCAATAAGGTAAAACCACAGCGCTTCGTGTCACAGACACATCATGGGGTGGGACCTTGCAGTGCGAATGTTTACCGCACGGTCCCACCTGACACGAAGCGCTGTGGTTTTACCTTGCTGGATTTTTATCTTGCACATAACCTCAAATAAAAGGCAAATACAAACGAGAGACCAGCTTGTTTTTAGCACAATGCCAGGAAAATTGAACTACCTCCTGTTCCTAACCTTCAACATCATCTTCATCTACACGTTTTGATTCGCATCATTCTGACTCAACTACCTAATATCTTTTCACTTTCGCTGAAAACCATTAAACAAGTGATTGATTATATTGCTGAAAAGTCATTTGAAGTGAAATTATATTGTAATCAAATATTCGATCCACACACCGCTACAGTCGAACAAATAATCGAATAATACAAGTTGAATCTCTGAAGGAGGATTGGAGAAAATGGAAAATATAATGTGAGTTTTATTATTATTTTTAGGTACTGTTCAATACCTCAAATTCGGTAGTTTTGAATCCTGGTGGATGATTTAATGTATCCACAGGACTTAAAATTACGCTTGCTTGAGGTTCGATCGGCATTTATATTATTCCTAATTAATCGCAAAATATCGTGAAAATTGTTGCTTGTCTGAATGCGTTTATAAATTGATGTCTGTAGGCCTTTTTGGCAGTAGACGATTGATGTCTGTAGGTCTTTTTGGCAGTAGAAAATTACTGCTTTTTGCAGTAGACAATGCGCGATAATTCTACTGCGAAATTTTATGGGATTTCCATAGAAAATGATCACTAGGGTAATATGAAAATTATATTATAAAATTTAGTTGGGATGAGAAAGTCTAGATATATTATTTTCATGTATTTTGTTTTACTCACATTATTGCCACTAAAGTTTAAAAAGTGTATCATTACAATTTACATGGAGGATTTATAATGCCAAGCTCCCGTACAATTAGAAGGCATGCAGCCAAAGAAATAAATACCGTTTTTGCTAGCTGCGGATCAAGTGTCGAAGGAAATGAAGCAGGAGGATGTAGTCCTCAGTGTAGTAAGTGCTAGCAAATATGTTTTGTTTATTTTTTACAAGAAATTTTAATACATAAAACATCATTTTGTTGGAAATACTTCCTTAAAAAATAAGAAAAGGGTTATTTTATGTATTTCACAAAAGCTTCTGAATAAAGTAAAAGTCCTTTGTAAATGTCATGCGTCAATTCAGTCCTTGCCTTGTCATTCTGAATTGGTGGGCTGAAGACGTTGCTAACTAAACTACCGGGAAAGATACGACGAGAAAGGTGCAATTTCTATTTCATTCAGTTCTAAAAAAACACTATAGATTAGGTTTGTTGTTATAACTGAACTCTTAGATGAACTTATTCTGTGAATTTAAAATAATCAGCTGACATTATTACAGCTGATTTTATAGAAAACACCTTTACAACAAAATAACTTATAGTTGGCACCAATGCTATGCATCCAACCCGATTGGATAAAATAAAACCTGCCAGACGATTCGACCAAACTGTGTTCCTCTTTCTAGAATTAATTTGTCAAGCACTTGCAACGAATGTTTTTAGAATTTATGTTAAATAGGCCTATTTTTTTAATTGTGTTAATATTAGTTGATATACAGTAATGTAAGATAACTCGATTATTAATTGTATAATTGATAGGTTAATCAGTAGCTTCGGATTTTTTATATCTTTGTCTGACGATACCCATATACAGTATCTACCAAATGGGAGCTTTTTCAGGAAATATAAAATTATTCTTACTAACACGTAACTATATACTGTTTTGTAAATTTGGGAAATACATATCGGGTGGATGCTTTATCATAAGTTCACTATTAAGTTTAGTAAAATTTGATGTTTCCTATTCTATTTTAGATTTACGGTTATTGCCCTGAACATTTGTCAATAAATAAACGGTTATCAATTTTGACAAATGCATCTACACTACTTGGCACATTTAATCACAAAAAATGGACGGCAATAGTTTTTATTAAGAATTATGATCATAATCATGTTCAAACAGCCCGTGCAGGTTCCTAGTAAATGCAGGTATTTATTAAGTGTAAGGATAGTAGTACATAAAACAAAATTCATCAATCTGTTATATAGTATTTCCGAACATGTGTGAAAGTGTGCCTAATTTAAAATGTTGTCGGAAATCAGACAATTCTTTGTGTATTATAGAATCAAGAAATTGAACCACTTGGTGTGCAGGAATTCTTCGCACATGAGATACATGCCTTCTAATACCATCACAGTCAATCTCCAAAGATGTACCAGAATATATTTTTGTCATTTTATGAGGTCCACTCCATGGAACATCACAACGTGAGGTCCTTTTTAAGAAAACATTGTCTCCGACTGTATGTCCGGGAGCTAGCGTGAGGATGAAGTAAAGTGTACAAACAGACACTTTTCGTTGGTGCAACTGCAAATTTTAACATAGAATTTCAGGAAAATTGTTGATATACTTTAACGAAAAGTGTCTGTTTGTACACTTTACTTCATCCTCTGTCACAAAATGACAGCCCATTTGAAAGAACATGATCTGTAGATGATTTCTATAATAACCAGTTCAACAAAATACCAATTTGTATAACTTTTATGAGCAAAAATTCGAAAAAATGGAGTCAACACCTTAGATGTCACAATTTTACCACTGGAAATACACAGGATTGTGTTATTCTCTCTATTTCTGAAAAGCAAATGATCTGATACGGCAGACGCGAAGTTTTGCAGTAGGTTAGAGGTGTACTATGCTATGTGAAAGTTTTATGTACTACCTCGTTCCCTGCACAACTTCACGCTAGCTCCCGGACTATATATGGATTTGCATCCATTTCTTCATCGATTTCATCCTGCTTTCGAATAACGACTGGATGATCACTTTCAATTCTCTTTTGTCTGATATTCGTTATACGAGACTTTGCGCCGAATAACAGCTCATAATGATAAGGTTTGTCACCGTAGCTCGAAACATTGTACAAATACGTTGCTTCTGCTATTGATATGCTTGATTGACACGCAATGGTTTTAATGGTCCTATGGCAGCGTTCTATAATACCATTGCCCTGAGGCCGATACGCATAGCTGAATTGGTTGACTTATTTCCCAATGAGACAACATAGTTCTCATCTGCTCAATGCGAAAACCTTGTCCATTATCTGATAGTAATCTTTCTGGTGGTCCATACTTGCAAAAACTTCACTCAGACCTTTGCAAATTTCATTCGTCGATTCCTTTTGCAAACATTTCCAAATTGTATAACGAGATGCGTTGTCAATTATTGTAAGAAAAACTTTACCTTCGTAATGAGTAACATCACTCGATAAGCATTCCCAATTATTATTCTCGGCCAAATGACCTTTTTGGTATTTGGTCTCTTGCGCAGGGCAAATTCGTTTGCATTGCTCACAATTGTTGATTATTTTTTTTGACCATTTCCTTAGAGACTTGTGACCCAAATTTTTCTTTGGCCAGCTTAAGGGTTCTTTTGACTCCAAAATGGTTTCTTTCATGAATACTTTTGATGTCATTTTTCAATACGCTCTTTTCATTAGCTTCAACATTGTATGCTGCTCCACAAATTATAGTTTTAGCAACCAACCAGTCTTTTGGAACTCTAGATAGGACATCTGCTTTGTTTCTTGTAGACGAAACTTTCTCAAGTTCCAATGTTAATTCTTCTTCACAAATTATTTCCTTCACAATGTTTAGGCTTCTTCGAATTAACATTTCATTGATTGCATGAATTTTCACATTATGAGTCTTTTGAAGAATTGATTTCATCCATCCATATACTGTTGCAGAGTCGGTGAGAAGCGTGAATTTCTTAAATCCCCATCTTAGTGCTAAATTTATGCCTCGAATAACTGCATCAAGTTCACTTATTTATCTGCATGAAGTTCACTGACATTTATATGATTCGTATCACCAGAACATGCACCATGCCTATGATATCATTGTCCACTTCAATTACTACTCCATAAGCAATGTTGCTGACGTAAACCTATACTTTAACTGAACCATTCATATTAACTGTCCATCGACCTTTTGCTGGATCGCCATTATTTCTCAATTTATTTTCTATTTCAAACATCTTTCTCATTGTGTCATCACTAACTTTCTCGTCCCAATCAACGCCGTCATTTGCTGTACATCGGATATAGCTTGAACATGTGCGAAGCCATCCAGAAACAGGTAAATGTCAAGTCCATTTCCCCAAAACACTATGAATTTTTCTTCTTGTCATTTTCTCATTGTTAATTTCTGGCGATCGCCCATCTCGTTTCCAATTTCCTTCATCATCAAATTTCAACCCCAAGACGCGAACTCCTTCAGATGTACCGAAATATTTTGCCGGTTTGGATTTAAGTCCGAACATTTCAGGTGACGAATAACATCTTGAGCTTTTACGCCGTCTTCATTAATGAATATGTCATCAATGTAACTGCTAGTGTTTTTATCAATAAGTTCATTCTTTTTCAATATTGCTTCAACGATTGCGGTCATGACTTTAGGTGCTATGCTAAGATCAAAGCCTAAACGTGTCTATAAAAAAATTTTATCTTTGAATTATCTTAGATTGTTATTTTATTATCTTAGAATTATCTTATTATCTTAGATGCTCATTTTCGGACCAATTTCCTTCCTTGAAGGCAGCGCTCATCTTTCAAGGATGGAATAAGGTTTAGTTTGCACCATGAAATTCATCCATAAACACTTGAGAAGAAACAACAACATTTCCTATATTTTTGCAGTGGTCTACATAACAATTGTAAAGGTGAAGGTGGCTAGTAAATTTAGGTTCTAAGTATTTCTTATTGGTCGATTTTCGACAGTGATATGATGGAACTGGTGGTCAGTTGCTCACGAATTTCCTGACGTTGGAGCGGCCAAGAGAGGAAGGACTTTGGATGATCGAAACATAAGAAGTTGAAACAACGATCTGATCGAGTCTCGTTTTGAATACGTTCTTATGAAACAGTCTGTCGAACCAGTCGTATTTAAAAACATTTTCTTGCAAACTGACACCAGTTGACCATCAATTTTTAGATGATATTTGTTGGAAAACTTTTTATACAGGCTATCATTTGAGGTTGTCCTCCGCTCGATTTTGTTGGCAGAAACTAGTGATCGTACAAACCTTCCTTTTCTCCCAACGCATGGACCAAACTTCCTTAAAGACATAATCTCTAGCTTCATCAGAAACAGAAATACTTAATCAACACAGATGGAAAATACCTGTGACACAATGTGGTGTAGTTCTGTGAAAATTTGGATAATTCACTTTCACAGTCAAAACCCTTTGCGCTAGTGATTCTCAAAATTTCAACAGGGTCCTATTTTATCTCTCCACCTCACCATTTGCCTGAGGCCATAACGGAGTTGTTCTCCTATGCTTGACCTTGATCTCTTGGAAATAATCTGCGAGTTTTTTTGATTGAAAAGACTGATCATTATCCGATAATATTGTCACTGGATAACCATGAATGGCCCGAACGGCATCAAGAACTTTGGTCAAGTAATCACATATGAAGCTTGACATAACTCAAGCTTTAAACCAACGGCTGAAATTGTCAACAATTACTAGGATTCCTTTACCATTCTGAAATGGATCATGAGCACGTCATGAGCACACCGATCCACATCGATTTGACTTCGGAGTCTTCTTCTTTAGACACGACAACGATTGGACTAACCCGATAATTTCGCCAGTTTCGCTTAAAAACGTCAAAATCTATAAGTTTATACTTCTACGTACATTAGACACCATTGAAAATAAGTCAGTAACTTGAAACGCATTGGTATATACTGTATTTTTAATGTTTTCATGTTCGTGACTAAGAAGAAAAGGGAGATATATACATTTTTATAATTAATCACATGAATACTTGCCTCATGTCTCGGTCAATCAATGATAGTTCTAGTGGTAGACGGCTTCACCTGCGGCGATTTAAATATATTGAATATTAGCATTGAAATATATGCTGATAGCCCAGAATGTTGATACGTAATAAGACTTATATCTTAAAATTAAAAAAATGTTTTTCCGGATTGATCCGTAAGCCATTTATATACAGAAGCTACATTAATATTATCACCAAATCTCTAATAAGATACCGTCAGTAAATGTACAAATAGTTATATTCTCTTTTAGGCTGTGAAGAACATCTAGAACATCTCGACTTTGGAAATGAAGATTTATCTGATAATTTCGCCGAGGATTCCATGGACGTATCATATTCTGATGAGAGTGACATTTCTGACTGTGTTTTCTTCGAAGAGGATCCCAATGAGCGCGATGAACAGCCTGACTTAACCATAGGAGAAGAGTTGATGATAATGATGACTAGGTTCTGTGTTAGTCATAGATTGATGCAATTTCTCCTTGAACTTTTGATCAAGTTTAAAGTTCCAAATGTGCCAAGATCAGTGTATGAGCTGAAGAAATTGAGCAGATTACCACAGATTGATATTCGTACTATGCAAACCGGTTATTTTTCTTACTTTTCTGTACAAAATAATTTGATCGAATTGGTTGATAAAAAAATGTTGAGGGGCAAGAATGATTTAGATCTTACTTTCAATATAGATGGCTTACCGTTGTTCAAAAGCTCAGGCTTATCAACATGGCCTATATTAATGCATATTCCAAATGTTGAACTTTACCATCCCTTACCTGTTGGGTTTTATTGTGGTTTTGGTAAACCCGAAGCAAAAACTATGCTTTTGCAATTATGTAATGAACTATCGAAATTGAAAGCTGAAGGATTTGATTATAGAAACGTTGAAGTGTCGATAAACACCATAAACTTTGTCTGTGATGCACCTGCGCGTGCACTTTTGCAGTGTATCAATTATCACAATGCCACGTCTGGATGTGCATATTGTAGAGTAACTGGCCACCGTGTTGATGGTCGTACAGTGTTTTTAGGCCATGATCATGAGCCGCGTTCCGATTTAATGTATTCCCTTTTCAGAGAAAATAATCAAACCTCACTTTCCCCGCTATGTAGTATTCCAAATTTTGGTTTGTCAACGAATTTCCCGATAGACTATCAACACCTGATCTGTCTAGGTATAATGAGGCGTTTGTGTAATTTTTATTTTTCTATGGTAAAAGGCTTTAAGCTACCTTGTAAATTGAGTTCTTCTCAAGTAAAGTTTGCATCCGATATCGTAATTCGTATTCAGAGGTATATACCGGCTGAATTCAGTCGCAAAATTAGAACATTGTCAGAACTACCTCACTACAAGGCCACGGAATATCGATTTTTATTATTATACCTCGGTCCTTACCTTTTTCGGAAATTGTTGCGTTACGATTACTACAACCACTTCTTGTTACTGCATTTTAGCATATTTTCTCTGTGTACCCCATCCGCTAAATCCTATGTTCCTTGTATCAAAGCATGCATTAAGAGATTCATCAACCAAACTGTTTCTCTATTTGGGGAAAAATGCTTAACGTATAATTTTCACGTCCTGTCTCATCTGCCAGATTTTGTGAATTTATATGGTGAGGCAGAACTATTTTCAACTTTTAGATTTGAGAATTACTTAAATCAACTTAAGAGACGTATCAAACCTAGCTCCAATGTTCAAAAACAGATCAGCAATTCCATGCTCAGGGTCAGGGAAATTTCCTTGTGTCATCGCAATTTTCAGTTGTTTTATTCTGATGAATGTCCCAACAATTGTTGTTTAACGTCTGAAGGTGTAATTTTTATAGTCAACATAAATGGTGATACAGTTTCCGGACATTTGCTTAACTTTATAAAAGATCTTTTCTCATATCCGTATCCTTCATCTTCACACAAGATCGGATTCTATTCCACAACAGACGTTTTTGTAACTGATTTAAAACCTATAACGAAATGTTTTTATTTTCCTCATAAGAATAATTTCGTCATTGTTCCTTTTTGTAACAACTTTTATCTATCATGACTCAGGTAGCCTAATATGTTGTATTAGTAACAAAATCTCAGAAGGTGTAATCATTTTTGCTATGTCATAAACTGTTGTGTTGTTATTTGTAATCATATTTGTTGTGTTAGATATTGTTCGAAATATGATATTCAATCAGGTTATTTTTAGTTGAACATACCGACTGTATACACGTATTTTGTAACTAATAACTAACCAATTTGAGTACCATAACAACTTTCTAAATATTTCCATTTGATTTTTTCGTATCAATGAAACATCAAATTCACAGGTTGCGTTGTGAAAAACTTATCTCATACAAATACTTGTACACCTTGTAAACTAATTAATCCTTAAAGTCACTGCTATTTTTACATGTATTCTTTGGCTTTATATAATCTGATGTTTTGTTGTACACGGAGATTCATGTATTGAATAGACACTAGTATTCTGTACAGACTTCTTTTATTATTTCAACATTTACAGTTTGGTTTTATGGGATTTGGTTTCGATGTTTGGAAAGATGTTGGTTTGGTTGAAAGATGAAAGATGTGAGAAAGATCAAATGATGTGTTTTACTCAGTTAGACCAGTAACTATAGAAGAATCAGGTTGGCTATCTGTATTGATATTCGTAGTACTTAAAGTATGTATATCACAAAAACATGTGCCTGAGCTTTCTTTTTTTAAAGTCGCCTATTGAGCTCTATTGAGTTGTCTTTTGAAAGCTTCTTGAGCTTTTGTATTACTTATCATTAGAGCTTAGGTAGTTGATATTCTCTGACATAGCGTATATAAATACAGTTATACAGTTACATTCAAATACAGTTAGCGGACAATTCTATTCTTTAGTGCAAGCTTGTGTAGAGAACGAGGTAGTACAAAAACTTTGTATTTGTATTTATTTATTCAAAATACATACATTTACTTATTTTTTTATTTTACATATTTACAATATTTTTACATATTCAAATTTGTGATACTATCTCAACCTAAATATTCGATTAAGGATTCTTTGCATTATCATTATCATATTTCAGTGCTGTACGAGCGGTGTCAGTTTTTCCATCGACGCTTAGACGTTGATGGCGTCAACTTCTTTTCCTTGACGCGTACAACACTGATTACAATATACACATGTACACTATATTGCAGATGCCTGAGTATCTAATCATCGAATTCGTTGATGAAGGAGTATTTGATATCATCAGTTCCACTTGGTTGGAGGGACGGAGAAAATGTAGTTATCCATGCCATGATGCAGAACGAAAAATGATATCCCATGTTTCGAAAGCGGATGATGATGAAACAATTTGGGAGACTTGTCCTATCCGAATAATTGCCTCTAGGAGTAAGTTTGAAGTGATATTTTCTACTGAATTATAGTGTATCATAGTCCCTCATTAAGATGTTGATATTTAAATATACTGATCATAACTATGATGTACTTGATGAAATAATTACAAATAAAAAGTTTGTCATTTAAATTTATGGCTTGTACTTAGGATATGTGACAAAATTAATTCTAATTAATTTGTATATGTGCCTTGTTGCACAAAAGGATGCAACTCCGGTGATATCCTCAATATTTCGATATCTCCATATCCTCAAGCTTTTGGAAGTCAATCAGGTGCTGCTAGAGACCTTCGAAGATACCTTATAAGTTTTTACTTAAATTCATTTGATAAATTCGTGAATCTATTGTGAGTAATGTTTCAATTTTCAAGTAAAGAAAGTGTTGACGGAATGGATTCTGCCTGTAGAACATGACAAACTGACCAAAGACGAAGAAGTTTGCTTCCTTTATTCTATGCATACATAGACATCCCCATTTTACTATTTATAGAGTCCCGTTGTACCCATTTTGAAAAATAGTGTAGTATTGTTAAACACCCTTTTAGTTATAGAAAAATACTTTAAATAATGAACATATATATTCATCTTTTATTCTTGTTACTTTGACAAGAATACAGTTCAAAGGTTAACGATAACATGGCTACAGTTTTCAAAATAAATGTTCTTGGAAGAGATATTCTCGGTGCCACTACCGGATCCACCTGCCATTCTTTTGGACATTTCTAACTTGGAAGCGTCAGTGTTTTCAAGATACTTTCTTGCCGTGTTCTCCGATGTCCAATTGAAATGCTGCTTCATAGCAACTGAGGAAACGTTAGCCTCTGCGAGCTTATTCGCTGCAGAACGACGCAAGCAATGTCCGGTATACCTTTCGGGTTCCGGTAGTTGAAGAAATCCCGCTACATGGCAGCTGATTTTTCGTAGTGTATGTATCCCCATCGGCTGCTTCGTATAGTACCATGTACCATCTTTTCTCTCACGATATGTTTTAAACATCCTTCCACTTCCCACATTAAATCTACTCAGTTCATTATCATATGCCTCCAGATATTTGCAATACTCGAGAGGAATATTGAATTTGTTGCGAATTTCCTCTCCCCTTTGTTTGCTGACTTTATATGTGATCCACATTCCAGTGGTCTCACTAAACTCGCAGTCATCACAATTTATATTAACAAGGTCTGCGCATCGTAATCCACCGTAAAATCCAACAACGAGGGCAGCTTTCCTATGTATATTTTCTTTTTCATCTAATGCGTCAGTAAATAAGTATCAATTTCTTCTTTTGTAAAGAATTTTGATGTTTTTCTTTGATGACCTGCTTCAAACGATTTCAGTAATAATGTTAAACTTGGAAACTTCTGAAGCTTTTCTCCATATAAACCTTGAAATTTGTTGTTAATCATTGAATAAAATGTCCACAAACTGGTTGGAGCATATTTTTTCTCACGCTGTAAGTAGTCGAAGTATTCGATGAAGTCACTTTCTGTTGGTTTATCTTCTTTCTCGGAAAATCTGATGAAAGAATCCCACGCATTATTGTAGCGCTTAGCACTTGCACGTGGAGTTAAGTTTTCAATAATTTCGCTGGCTGATCGCTTCATGGTAACCTGTTTTAGCGCTCTCTGCCTGTTTGTTTGAGTAGCAGCTTTTATTATGATTCTTAATCAAATTTCAAATATCACAAGTTCGGATTGACAAATCTAGTGAGCAAGAGATTTCTACATGACCATAGAAGTTTCTAACGGCCATCATTTCTTATATCTATGCATAGAATAAAATTACCATGGACTTCTAAATTTCTCTGGACAGATAGGTTAAAATTGGCCTCATACATGTTCAGGCCAGCAATCCTACTGAAAAAGGAAAACGTCACAAATCTCTCCCGAAATATATATAATGCCGAATACACACAAAAGTTTAAGTAAAAATATAATACAAGTAAAATCGGCAAACGTTTCGCGTCCAGACGCTTGGTCACTGCCTTACTAAAAGGGATGATGCTCACCTATCTGTCGAGAGAAATTTAGAAGTCTATGAAAATTACATACACTAGATCGCTGCGCTCTCTCGTCATAGAAAGTTTACCTCGTATTGTAAAATGACGCTTTACCAATTTCGTGTAAATAATTATTATTAAGTGTTCTAACCCGATGAAGATGAATTTGCTATGGATTTCTCTATCATTCAGCGGGCAATAATGCAGTAGTTGGCTTTATTGCCCGCTGAATTTCCATTGAAATTACACGTACATTGGATAAAAAACTGCATTATTGCCCGGCACGTAAATTCTATGCCAATTATACATAGAAAGGATGCAAATATCACTATTTTGGGAAGATTCATGCATACACATTAGCAGTAATATCTAGGCCCTACTTCTCTCGACTCATTAGAGATTTCAAGATATCCTTTATCTAACATAGATTTTCATTTATAAACATATCACAGAATCATTGATTATAGGCAGCGACATAGATTTCATCTTCATTGGGTTAGAATACCAATAATATCCACTTTTATCGGGCATACCCGATAACGCGCTAACGCGCCCTCGAAATCTATGCATTTATGTCCTCTAAAAGTGGATACTATTCCTATATTGTAGTACATGAGATCAAAGACAATGAATCATTTATCTTCATTGTCTTTGCATATGATTGCTATGTTATAATGCTTAGAAAGATATACTCTGATTAATAGTATAATTGAGTTATTTATGTATTTTTAAGTAATTTATGTATGATTAAGTTATTAAAGTATGATTAATTTATTTGCCTTGTAATTTTGTCTCTTTAGTGCCAATGGTGTCTTCCGCTCTTGTAAAACTAGTTGATATTAATTATTTGATGTGTTTTCTCATCATTAATTTGTGTACGTATCTCTTCAGCTGAATTGTCAGATGCAAAAAAGCGTCTGAAGAAAGTAAATACGAACACTGACGGGGAAACTACGGATATTGAGAGAGGACGGCGACGTCTTCCATTAGAAAGTTACAAGGAGAACAAGATACCCAGCCATACTATGTCAAAGTTCTCTGCTGGCAAGATCACAGATGATGATGATGATGATGACGATGATTTACCTGTAAGTTCACAGGCCAGCCTAATGTGCGTAATAGGCGTATACATAGTTCCAGAAGAACTAGTGTGATATGGCATCGCGACATATTCCCTTACAATTTTGATTGGACTTCATAATTAATTCTATTCTGTTATTCATTCAAGGCAGAAAAAACATCACCAATGCCAATTTTACAAACTTAAGCTCAAACGTTTTTGGATATAATGTTACTTTATATAATTATTGTAAGTTTCTACGGATTGAAGTAGTTGCTAAAACTGATGAAATTTTCCTTTTAATAAACCTTATAATAGACAATGACCAATTTGACAAAAGCCTACAAAACTATGTTCTGAAGGGCAGAATCTGAATTTTCATTTCTGTATTTAATTTTCAATTTCAATAAGGTCGATTTTGACACTTTTTGTGGTATTCTGGAATGGCTCTATTACAGATTGCTATTTCTTGGTTTTATAATTAAATCAAAATTGAGTAAGCTACATATAGTTCTTGATTCTTTTTTGGACAGGAATTACCCAGTGTGACTTCGACGCCACGTAGGACCGAATTGTCAGATCGACGCACAGGATATAATACTCCAGTAAGTCGAAACTCGTAAGTTCATTTATACTTCGCTTAAATGTACATTTACTACTATATTTTGGACAGGAATTACCCAGTGTGACTTCGACGCCACGTAGGACCGAATTGTCAGATCGACGCACAGGATATAATACTCCAGTAAGTCGAAACTCGTAAGTTCATTTATACTTCGCTTAAATATACATTTACTACTATATTTTGGACAGGAATTACCCAGTGTGACTTCGACGCCACGTAGGACCGAATTGTCAGATCGACGCACAGGATATAATACTCCAGTAAGTCGAAACTCGTAAGTTCATTTATACTTCGCTTAAATAAACAGGTACTATCTTCTTTGGACAGGAATTGTCGAGTATTACTCCGTTGCTACGTCGGACCGAATCGTCAGATCGACGCTCAGTATACAACACACAAGTAAGTATATCTTCTTACGTCCTCGTTTGGGGTTGGACACCATAATGGCCCGATGTAATGGGACTTAAGCTCCAATGCTATAGTACGCGGCGCGGTCTTGATGCTTATATCTCCGCAGTAGTCTAAAATCTATAATAATGAAACCTTTACGAATACCTTCAAGTAAATTCGCATTCTGGAATCATATTATGTTCATTTACTATCATGTCTACGAGTAAACTTATATAGATCATATCTTGATAGGCCTACTCGTATAATTGGCCGATTACCGAATGTATGAATATAGAAATGTTAAAATTTAGAAAACATATATTTGAAACCTTTCTCCGTTCATGCTGGTAACATACCCAGAATGTGCGTGTCTTTTACATTTATTGTAAATTTATGCATTGTTCTTACGTCGTACGCTGAATTGCTTCTCATATACGAATTTGAATACTGAAATTGATAACTTTTCTAAAAATCCGGGATTTACTAGCTTAACGCAGGAAAATCGAACAATAAACCTTGCCTGTAAAGTATGTGAGTGTGAAGAGACATGATGTAATTAATCTCAACGAAACAGCTCTTTTCTGTCGTATTGTGTACTTATTTGCATAATGACCGGTTTTAGCATTCGGTTAGGTACTGTACGATGAGTACAGATGCATGCCTAAGAAAATGAACAATCGATATAGTAAATTTTGAAGCATAACTTCGCAGGTGAAAAATCGTGTTTCTTTTTAATCCGCGCGATTAATCGTGTGACTTTTGACATCGTCGGCTATCAGTTCCAACCATGCACGTCATACATTGAAATATCGTCCTTATATGTTCATTCATATCCCGTTCATATTTCGCCTTCTTCAGGAATCTTCAATCAACTTTCCTAATGAAGATCAACTGGAATTCTTCCAAGGTTACAGGTCTTCCCAAGAACAACCTCCAAATTCGTCAGGTAATATCGCAGCTTTGAATAGGTGAAAAGATAAAATAAACATAGTTGACCAGATGATGTGAAAGTTAAGTTATGTTTGGTAAAGGAAAAAAGTAATGGGCCTTTTCGACATAATTTACTGGTCCACGATAAGATAGAAGTTAAAGTTAGAGTCATTTGACGGTATTCATATTACCGGCGCAGTGACCTTATGGCAGTGTTTGCTGTGCATCCGGGAGACATGGGTTCACATCTAGATCGGGTCAAATCTAAGACTGAAGAATAGATACATTACACTTGCTTAACACTCAGCACTGAAGGATGGTAGTGGAATTTAAAAAGATGGCGTTACCATTGGGCTGGCTACTTGCTGTAATGTTAACTGCTTTGGCAGACGGCTTGCTCGAAGGCTATAAAAACAGAGATTAGCGCTGCACAATGCACCGAATGATGCAGGTAGGACTTTCACTGATTTTGACAGCAATATACATATTTTAATCGGCAACATGAATACAGGTTTTGTCATACAGTGAGTGCTGTGACAACAGAAAATTATAAATAATTTCAGTATTTCACGATTTTTGACATAACAAAGTACAATAAAATACAATTTTGTCATCTCTGTTACGAATTTTAGGCATTCAGGGTTGGAAGGTCTGCATACTTACATCAAAAGATAGTAAATCTCTGAAAAAGAAAGATGAAAATAAACGAAGTAACGAACGAAACACTGAAATACGTCATTCATCGCTTTCCATCATACTGATAAGGAGGTTTGGTATTTTGTAAGCGACAGAATGGACTGGTACCGTTGTCAGCTCGACCAAATATTCACTTTTCGTCGTTAGATATTCGAAAAGGAAGTAGATGTTCTTGGAGTCTCTGACCACGAAGTCTCTTGTTTCATCAGTAGTTGTAGAATCTAAGTGCCTTGATGATTTGCGAATTTCTTACATACATGTACGTGAGACGAAGAGGCATCTGAGAGAGATTTCATGATCCTGCGACACTACCATCCCTCATTTCAATCATTTGTTGATATGCTCGTCTTATAACATGTTTCGAAGGATATTACTAACGCATCGAATCCCCTTCGTCCGACTTGGTTAGGCTCGTAGGAGAAACCCCAACCCTCAACAACCAGCTGTACTATGATGGTAGCATTCAAAATATTTGTTGTAAAGCCTTGTTTATTATATTCTTATTATGATGACCTCCTACTACGACTATGTAGCCAATAAGACTAATCAATTTTAGAATTATATGTTCATAGTCTTAGTACTAGTATATCTCTACAGGCCAAAAGATTCTGTGTTTCTTTAAGATTTTTTAAAAAAGAAGATATTGTAAGATAATACTCCCTGATAATGGTTGGTTGATCCTGCTGAAAGGCTTAGGCTTTATTTTGATTTTGAATGCTTATATACTCACTGCCTGGTTTTGAGTCCTTGTTTCCTTCAGTTATATGGTAGGACGAAAAAGGTTTAAAACATATGAAAATAAAATTCCGATATTATTGAAGAATAGTTTATTTGTAATTGTATTTCCTATCAATCTTTGTAGTCAGCTTCGTATTGGGAAATTTTAATCTAGCATGCTAGTCATTTATAAAGTAGAATTCTCTCAACCTGCTGGAAACATATTATTGATTTTTACATTGTAATGAGCTCTAATGTCACTTTTTATACTACTAATTTTCCGTCAATCTGATAAGTGAGTGTTACGGGCGTTGGTTAGCCCTTTATTGACACGCTTTCAGTGACGAGAAAACATCATCACTAAGTGGTTTCACAAATCTATCAGGGAAATTGATGGACTGTCTGCTGAAATTCCACAGTCATTGAAAATTCTATCCTAAAGAACTAAATTGAATTAAGGCGTATAAAGGCCTTACTTTCTGTAAAAATATGTTTTTTTATATCTTTTGTACTTGCTACTTATTCTCAACCAAATTGATGATAAGTGCTTATGAAAAAGTAGTTAGTGAGAACATATAATTTCATATCTATCTTTCATTGAATAAAAACAAAATTTACTTAATTGTCGAAATTTTGCATTTCTGTGATAAAGTGATGATCTAAAGTATGTACAACCAAGCAAATCAGAGTTACGGGGCTTCTATGATATTCTAACTATAACATATTATCATTTAAAGCTAGTCATAAGTACTTTCGTAGAAAATTCTGGTGGTTCCTAGTGCCCCACTCTTTTCTACTTTACTTATGGAGGTACACGCCAAACAATTTTGCCTCGTACATGTAATCATCATGCTAACCGGTGTATTATTGTATTGTTTTATGATTTTCTAACTGTGTTTCTTTCATTCAAATCGCATGATTTGCATATTGCAATTAATTTGAATACAGTTGACTGTGGCGCACGGGATGTTCCTCATATTCCAATATTTAAGACACAACTTCAAATCGCTCCCTTTTTTCAATCGAAAATTTATTTGTTTAAAACATGGTGGTTGGTCGACCGGTTTCAGCACTGCTTTTGTCAAGACCATCTGGTGTTGACATGTTGGTGTTTCTGTATTAGTCTATTTTCATGAATGCCTACAATCTCTTTGTATGGATGCTTCATTATATCTTCTTTTCTCCAGACAAGCCAAAAACTGACCCCAGCATGGCTCAGGTGGAGAGCACACTGAAGATGCTGAAACGTGTGAAGTCAATGTGTGTTCTTGCTGGAATTAATCCGCAAAGCTACGATGGAATAATGTTCACACAGGCGTATGTTCTGGTCAGACTTTTTAATCTATCATCCCGCCTCAATGTCATGGATTCCTCGTTGAAGAATGTTAAGCATAGTGCTAGATCGATGGGGCGTCTTCCCAAAATAAACATGATTCACACGAAAGAAAATCTGGCGAGTTTTGAAGTTGACCAGAACTTCAAAAACTGGTTGGAAGGTATTGGTGGATCTACACCAAAAGAATACATTGGACGAGTATTCAACGAATTGTTAAGTCACGAACTGCAGAAACAGATTAACAGGACGGGGACTCATAACAAGATAAAGCTGCCGCAAGCCTTAGAAGACGAGGTTAGTGATTCATGTCGTAGAGTCTTCAGTAATGTAACTGTTGCTTCGATACAACATATAATTATACGTTTCTTCAAAAATTCGTCTGATCGATGTGGTGGACGAAGGAAACGTGCCATTCAGGCACGTCACACTCCCGTCCTGAATAAAAAGAAAAAGACAGCTGTAGTCAGACTTATGTCAGATGCATCCGATGAAGGAAATGCTCATGATTCAGTTGATACCAGTTGTACTGATTAATTTCATACTTGCCAATTGTCATGCAGAGGAATTGAAGTTATCATGCGGAGCTTCAAAGAGCTTCTGAAATTGTCATGCAGAGGAAGTTTTTTTCCTATAAGTTTTAAACCTATTTAAAATCAAAGAATGCAGATCGCTTTTGTCAAGATATTTTGTTTATTAAACTGTGTCAGGTATTTCCTCCTGTAATCTTATTAGACCAATTAAAATATCAGCATGAAGATGAAATTGATTATCCTTGAGTTTCTAGCACTTTTATCTTTGAGTTTCGTTGAGGTGGTGCCGACTATAAAGTGTGTCAGTTGTTCGCAATATGATGTAGCCAACTTGTCCTCATCTAATATGTTTTCAAATACTATGATAACAAAAATCTAGCTATTTAAACTGCGCAACATGCAAAAGTTTATACCTTCTTTTTACTGTTTTCCATTTTTAAATTTGACACTGTTCTTGTTAGAATTAAGCCATGAAATTTCGATAGATGTTGTAAGGTATATCGAAATTACCATTTCCCATCTTAATTTTCAAAATTCCGCACTTTCAATTGGTTGGGTCCTAAAACGTAAAAGTCGGTACATTTTTTCAAATAGACTGTTCTATCTAGAGTATCAATGTAAATTATATAATTTCTTGACGATATGAAAGATAATTTCGAGTGTTTCGAAATATCATAGGCACATTTACAAACGATCACTGGCCAAAGTGTGCTGAGAATTTATTAGCAGACGCATTTAGACAGGATTTTAACTTTGCAAAGTCGATGTAAAAATTGATCAAAAAGTTGACAATTTTAGATTGATGTTGACATTTGTCAGTCAGGAAATGTTGCTATAGATATCTTCACAAACAGCCTCAACCTTACAGATTTCTATCGATATCTCTGATTTATTACTTACATATACAGTATTTTGTAATTTGTACATGTTAATGAAAAATTACAAAATTATTAAAGAATTTTCCTCATTCATTCATAGTAAGCTAAAATTATATCTTCTTACTTATTATCCTCTCATCGTCAATCATTTTCACAGCTTTACTATTTACTTTACTATATTAGAGAAAGATACAAACTCTTTGTCATGGATACTCTAGCTATTGCAGCCGTATTAAAATTCTACGTTTTAATACCCACGAAGTTGAGAGTGCGATATTTTTGAAAAATGAGAACAGAAATAGTAATTTTAGCGTGAAAACATCTATCGAAAATTCATGACTTAATTTGAGCGGGGAGAGAGTCAAATCTTAAAGAAAAAGGTAAAAAATGCGGTGGGAATTTGTGCATGTTGCGCATTTGTTTAACAAGGCTAAATGATAAATAAGAAATAAACTGCGATTATGGTGTAGCTTGTACATTGATGTTACTTAATTCAGTTTGATGCCTTTTAGAGGTGTTAGACGTCATCATTAGAACATAATCATGTAATCATAAGAATATGATTTCTTGTTTAATTTCTCCGTTTAATATTTTGGTCAATCGTAAATCAATGCACGCTACTATTCCTTTCTTAGATATCAGAACATGCAGATATTTTATGAGGTGACACATTTCAGTAATTATAAATGTCAATTGTTATTGTGCTTATTATATATTTTACACATGTTTTGGTAACGTATAGATTGTTGATTGTTTCTATGTAAGTATATATGGATTTTATTGTCGATTGTACACAATGGATCATTATCGAAAATCATTGTTTAATACAGTTGTAATGAAATATTCTGTTTTCAATTGTTGTCAGTACATATTTGGGTGTATTAAATCGCGGAACATTATAAGATAGGCCCTGTAAGACATAAGTGTATACATCGTATGGGCAGCATCAGCTGCAGATTGTTTTGCCGCCAAAAACCATCATATGCCGCCATATAGCATACTTCTTCCGCTAGCGGTCCGCCAGCGATTCCTGCGGACACTGCCGCTAGAGGTCCGTCGGCGGCAGCCACCGACGGACCGCTAGCGGCTTTAACACTGGGATCCTATATATACCAAAGCAACCAGACGTTCATGACATTATTGATCAAATCCTCAACGAGAGCGGTACAAAGTGCAAGTCAGAGAAGAATGCTGCCGGTAAACGCAAGCCAAAGAAGGATAATCAGCAGTCCTTACCTACCTCTACCTTATGACAATTCGATCATGTGCTTTGAGTGTCGTAGACGTGGACTTATCAGATACATTTTGCTTCTTCGCTGCCATCATGTTATTTGTGTATTTTGTCGTGAACATCATCGACGTACTTCATCATTTTGTAATATGTTATAGGACTCTTCATCATATGAGTAAAAATTTGTATTTTCCTTCTTAGTCATCTATCATCATTTTTATGGATTGTGAGGGTGAACCTGTACAGGAGCTCAGTGCTATTGCTATGGACAATTGGTCGTATCAAATTGTTAGTGTCTACCATCAACATGCCAAGTGTGATCCCAACGGTGATAGCTGGGCGAGAAAACACATCCATGGGCTTAATCAGCAATACTTGCAAGACTATGGCTTTTCTAATGAATGTGCTCTTCTTATTGACCTTAAAAAATGGTTAGCAGCTTTTGATGTTGTATGTATCTTTTTCAATGATCCTACCAAAGAGGTTTAATAGGGAAACTAGAGCGGACAGAAAGGCCTTTTACAATAGAGACTGATGGCACCACGCAATTTAATGATAAAATTTCAGTTTAATGAAAAACTTTTTCTATCGGCTTGTTTTACTGATGATAAGTGGCTACTAACTAATCTATCAGTAGATCTAAATATTGAACTTTATGAGATGTTGTGATGATCATCAAAACGAGAATTTATTATCATTGCACAGTAATTCAAGTAATAATAATCAAGTCATCAAGCATTGAAGAGTAAAATTTGATTGTATGTAGTACTTTGAAGTATTTATTGCGATAGCGTGCAACAATTTGAAAGTGGACGCAATAATTGAAATTATTAGTCCGCGCTCGAACACACGACAAATCTTGTTTGGTGAATTTTACACCATTGTTTTCTTATTAGCTTTGAGGACATCATTCATTTTTTACATGTTATCCAGGCCAGTTACGTGAAGACAGTACAGACTTATACCCTCGCCATGAATTGATCCATTTCGTGTTCAAATGTTTGCAACAATGATGTAGTGTAGATCATATTGCATACTCAAATGGCTGACTTGAAAATCGTTCTATCAGTTGAGACACCGAAACACTTGTCGAACACTCAAAAAGATTCCTCATTGACGCCGGATTGGTTTTGATCGAGAATAAAAAAAACAGCAAAGTACCGTTGTTGTAAAAGACATGCAATTCCATAAATAACAAAGTCCCTCATTTGCTGTAAGCGCACCTCATATCACCTGGCTCTGTTGGATATTTCCGCAATAATCGTACGATGAGATTAGTGGCTGATCCACATCTATTAAAGGAGTCTTATTGTCTCGGTTTACTGCAATGAGAAGCCATTCGATGAAAATGACTGCCAAACCTGCGCATGAACGCACGCGCGTGTGTGTGTTGGAACTGATGCATACCGGTTCCCTTGATGCTTGCAACGAGTTACTAACATATCGTTACACTTATCAGTGTGTGTTACCGGCGCGCGTCTGTTACCAGATGCGTGATGTGTGCGTGTCAGCGGTGTCGAAATTCATGCAGAGAAATTGCCATGACTTGGGCGTCTGTATTCTGCCAAGCCATGAATTTCGCCAACCATTTGAGCTGTGTGCCCCCGTAACAAAATTAAATGCAGTTTAGCTACTTAGCAGCACTGTACACATGACCGTGCTTTTCCGCTTTAAATCGTCATTCGAACATCATTATTCCGCGTTTGCATCAAAAGTGGTCAGCGCAGTCGAGTATTGAAACCATGATTGAAGCATCGGAATAAGAAAAACAGACAGGAATTTTTCCAGTAAATAGAAAAGCAACAGCCCATACATTTAGTATTGATAATATCAATTATCAAGCGAATTTGATGAATTCGCCGGTACTTCCCTGTTTGCATAATCGTGAATGTGCCTCAAACAGACATGTACCAAGGTCTCACTCATCCCATCAGCACAACTCCCATTCAACTCGGTGCGATAACAATCTAATTGAAATTCCAATTACTAAGGTTGATACCAGACTCCCTGTGTGTATTACAGCTAACGTCAGATCAATAGTTCAAAAGGTTGATGAAATGGAAGCTGTCATTCGTATCTACAATCCCTCGCTTATTTGCATGTGTGAAACTTGGCTAATGGAGGACATTCCTGATGAAGTGGTTCAATTGGATAATTACACTATGTACAGAAAAGATAGATTACATCGAATTGGTGGAGGGGTTGCAACATATGTCAATAACTCTCAGTATACTTGCTTAAAATTGGAACAATTTCATAACGAAGACATTGAATCTTTGTGGTTGCTTCTAAAACAGAATCAACGCTCTCATCGCAATTTCTCCTCCTTAGTGGTTATTAATGTTTACCACCCACCCTCCGAGAATGACGCAGATCTCGAACAGCATCTCATGTATGGTCTGGACGTACTTCTGAAGAAATATTCAAGTCTAGGCATCATTATCACTGGAGACTTTAATCATTGTCGATTTAAATACATAAAATCTGCCTATCATCTCAAACAAATAGTACAAAGCCCAACAAGACAGAATACAATTTTGGATCTGTTCTTTACGAATATGCATGAGAGTTACAAAGTTGAAATTTTGCCTCCACTGGCGTCATCAGATCACAACATGGTCCTTTCTAGCCCTATTTTCGGCAAAAATTCCATCGAAATCGAATACCGATGGGTAAGATCGCAAACTAATAGAAACAAAGGCAGCTTATTGACGCTCCTAGAGAATCAGAATTGGTCACAAGTTTATTACGCTAACTCATCCGAATTAAAGTCTAACATATTCTACGATACTCTATACAAAATGATGGATGAATGTCTTCCTTGGAGGCAGGTACCGATTCCTGTTAACTCTAAGCCTTGGGTTACGCCTCACTTCATCGAACTTGTTCATATTCGCGACTTCTATTGGTCCTGTAACGATAAAGTGATGTACAAGCACTACAAGAACAAGGTGGATAGTCTTCGCAAGACTTTGAGAAAACAATTCGTCGAAAATAACATGGAGCGTATGAAGAACCCCAGAAAGTGGTGGTCTGGACTGAAGGGTGTTCTTGGGAAGAACAAAAGCGTGACCTGTCCCCTAAAGCCACTTGCTACTATGGTGTGTGGTGACGACTTGAACCTATTCACAAACTTAGTGAACGATCAGTTGATTTCCGTGGCCAGTGACATTAAGCCTCTGAATACATCAGAATTTCCCGAATTTCAGCACGCTTATACTCCTGACGAATTTTTGCCTTCTTCCCTCGAGATTTGTGACCTTTTGAGCGCTATCAATATCAACAAAACGGGTGGACCAGACGGAATCCCGAATTGGATTTGGAAGGATGGAAGTGAGTGGATAGCTGGACCAATTACATCAATAATCTGTTCATCTATGAGAGAAGGCGCCTGGCCTACTACTCTGTGGCGTTGTGCAGACATCAGTCCGATCGCAAAAACTAAGCATCCAGACTCCATTGAAACAGACATTCGACCGATTGCATTAACTTGTGTCGTTAGCAAAGCCGTATGTGAGAATATTATGATAAAACATATTTGGCATTTCATTAAGTACAAAGTCGACCCTCGACAATTTGGAGCTAGAAAGGGATGCTCTAGTGTCGACGCATTGCTGCTGCTAATAGACACTTTAATCAGTGGCTCTGATGAGGGCAAGATATCAAGATTAGTTGCAATTGACTTTCATAAAGCCTTTGAAAGAATTGATCATACCATCCTACTCAGAAAATTGCTGAGTCTTGACGTGCCAACATGGCTATGTAGATGGGTATCGGGATTTCTTACTTCTCGATACCAGAGAGTGAAGTATCGTGGATCGTACTCCAGCTGGCAACAAATCACAACTGGAGTCCCACAAGGAACCAAATTTGGGCCCGTGGGATTTATTGTATTGGTAAACGAACTGATTGCGGATGTCAAATATATGGATGATTGCACTATTATGGAGACAATCAACTGCGTACAAGATAGTCGTATCAACTCCAAACTACATTTAATTAATGATTGGGCAATTGAGCACAAAATGAAATTGAATCCTACCAAAACGCAAGAAATGAGAATCTCCTTTAATAAATCGGAGCCGGAGTGGGAAACTTTATCTGTAAATGGCGACCAAATAACTGCAGCCTCTAGTATAAAGCTCCTTGGTGTGACAATAAGCAACAACCTAACTTGGAACAAACATGTTGAAGATCTCGTGAAGAAAGCTAACAAGCGAATCTATTTCCTTGTTCAGATGAAAAGAGCAAGATTTTCTCAAATTGACCTTGTTCATTTCTACTGTGCGTCGATCCGAAGCTTGCTAGAGTATGCTGCCCCTGTTTGGCATTACGGACTTTCCAAGAAGTGTTCAGACCTGTTGGAAGGAGTTCAAAAACGGGCTTTGAAAATGATATGTGGAATACGCTACCAAGACCATAGCTATAATTATGAAAATATACTTGAAGTCTGTAAGCTGCAAAAACTGCGTGACAGACGAGAGCTATTGTGCCGGAAAGCAATGCTGAATCTCTCCAGTGACCTGAAGCAGAAGATTCCTCAGAAGAGCGAATATTCGAGGAGATTACGACGGACCACAGTAGTAAGCACATTCCAAATTCAAGGACAAAATGTGAAATGCTGACTCAGCCCCCACCCCCACCCCCACCCCTACCCTCTGGAAGGAAGGTGAGGGAGTTCGTCAAGGATGTGCTGGGAGGAATGGGTCCGTGAGGAGGAAACGGGTCCCCCACCCCCTCCTGTCACACTTCCACCTTTGGTTGTAGAGATGGTAGAAAGTCGTGCCATAGCTCATTTGAAAGCTGAGAATGAGAAAAAGGCAGTGAAAAGCTCGGTTTGGACTCATTTTCTTGGGTTTAGGGAGGAAAATGGCAGGAAACTGTCAGACTTGGAAAAAGTCAGGTTTTGGGATGAGAAAAGTCGTTTTTCGGGCAGAAGGAGTGCTTGGATGGGAAAATGGAGTGCAAATTCGGACGTTTTGGTCAAAGTTGGGTCTAGGAACATCTTCCCAACTCAATCGGAGAGAAAAAGTTCTGACCCCCACCCTCACCCCCCACCCCCACCCCCACCCCCTCCTGTCACACTTCCAACTTTGGTTGTAGAGATGGTAGAAAGTCGTGCAATAGCTCGTTTGAAAGCTGAGAATGAGAAAAAGGCAGTGAAAAGCTCGGTTTGGACTCATTTTCTTGGGTTTAGGGAGGAAAATGGCAGGAAACTGTCAGAGTTGAAAAAAGTCAGGTTTTGGTGGTTTTGGGATGAGAAAAGTCGTTTTTCGGGCAGAAGGAGTGCTCGGATGGGAAAATGGAGTGCAAATTCGGACGTTTTGGCCAATTTTGGGTTTAGGAACATCTTCCCAACTCAATCGGAGAGAAAAAGTTCTGACCCCCACCCCCACCCCCACCCCCTCCTGTCACACTTCCAACTTTGGTTGTAGAGATGGTAGAAAGTCGTGCAATAGCTCGTTTGAAAGCTAAGAGTGAGACAAATTCAGTGGAAAACAGGGCTTGTTCGTATCTGCCTTCGTTTAGATGTGATGCGTCATTTAAGATTTTGGGAGATTGGCGAAAAACGACAGAGTTAGAATGTTTATGAAAATCGCTCTAGCGGGTGAAGCAAGCCTCGGACGGGAAATCAGAGACCAGATTTGGCATCAGCGTGTCATGTTGCACCTGAATGTCATTCATGCTATGTCTCCGAAGTGAAAGGAAGAAAGATGACAGAAGCAGTAAAGTTTACGAATGAATTTTGTTCACTACGTTTTCATCGACAAAGTCTTCGTGGTGTGATTAGGGACTACATCATCTCCTTTAATCATCAAAAGGCAGACTTAGAATTTGCTATCGCTAAAGGTTACTTCGTTTTCCAACAGCTCATGGACAGTTTGATGAATAAAGATGTGAAAGGACGATTAGTTGCGGAGATTGAATTTGAGAAAGTGACTGATGAACATGCAGGTGAACGTGTAGTGTTTCATTTTGCATCCTATTCTGCAGAGACGATACATGATCCCAAAGATTTCTATCAGCGACACATGGCAAAAATTGCATCTCGACTAGATTCATTTCATGAGCATGGATCCAACTTGCTCTTATGTCGCATAAAACACATTCATATTCAACTCAATGTGTTAAACTAGATTCGACTACAAGATTTGGGAAAAGCATTCATGAGTCAGACGTCCGCGTGCCTCCTTTTCCCTGCCGCAACGAAGTCAGGGGAGAAACGGAGGACTCTGATTGGCTCACATAGTGTCAAATGTGGATTCGCAGGAGATTATAAAAGCAGACGTCTCCCCATTTTCTCTTCATTTCATTCTCTTGACTTGGAAAGCGTGTGTGACTTGCTGAAGCCATTCTCCCCTCTCAACTTTGTCTGATCAATCCTGTTTGCAAATTTACAAGTGAGTGTCATGACTGTCTGGCCTAAACCTTACCAGCATTTTAGAAGAGAGACGCAGGAGAGTGTGTGGCTGATGATTGTACAAGCTTATTTTGTTGAACCATTGCCGCTACCGCCACCACCACCTAGACGCTTTACCTTTAAGTCTTTTAGGGAATTGAAACTCAATTCGGGTCCTTAGCCCAAGACATTTAATTTACTGGACGATGACGAAGACTTAGACTTTGGTGATAAGCTTTAAATCCTGTGAACGCTCCAAAAGGTCCTCTTAAGGGCCACCTCATATGTCACTGCTAAGCTAACAATTTTCTTTTCTCTGATGATCATGAATGTACTTAGTGGTATTCTTTCGTTACAGACTGCCATGGCCATGAATCCTACTCCAACTGCTGTATCACTGAATCCTAATCATCTCGAGCTGTGGAATCCGAAAATTGAAAAGGTAATTCACGGCTATCCTTCCTACAAACAACAAGTGCGCTACAACGGTGTTCGACTCTATCTTCAAACGCCGGCGGTATACTTACCAAAAGTGGATACGCAAGTAAATCGTTGCGGTCAAAACCTGAGTATCCCTATTGATAATTGGTTGCGTCAGCAGCTTGACATTTTAGAAGACTTTGTGAGGCAAAAGGCTCTTATTCCTACTGAACTATTACAGTTGTGGCCAGAAAAGAAAACTTCTTATTATAAACCATTGTATCGCGGCACTCGCTGCTATATTTTACAAAGCAAGTATTGTAAAGTCACTTCAGGAGTGACAGTTGAACAGTCACTTGAAACAGAATTGTCATCGCTAGGTGCAGGCTTTTATTCATTTCATATTGAGGTGCCTGCTGTTTATGTGGGACCTCATCAATCTGACGGGAATTTGATTTCTCTCAATTTGCGCATTGCTCAAATTCATCATCAACCTGAGTTAACAGGACTTGATCACATTGAGAAAGTCATTGATTCTTGTGTCAAAGAGTGTCAAGAACCTGCCACTAAACCTAAACGTCGTCGCACATCAAAGAAAGATGGTGCTACCACCAAAGAGAAATCTTAAGTATTGTAATCAGTTAGTATGTAGTGAATGTGGAAAACGCGGTCTTGTGCGTTATGTTCAAATAAAACATTGTCATCATGTTGTATGTATCTTTTGTTATGTAAAGGACAGACATTTTTGTAAAGTTCCTGCTCAATGTATTATTTTGTAATGAAGTCTTTTTGATATTGTAGGTTATCATCTTCATAGACAGTGAGGGAACGCCCATGCAGGAATTGAGTGCTATTGCAATGAGAGAAAGTGATCAAACTGTTGTTAGTGTATATCATAGATTTGCCTACTGTCCTCCACACAAAGACGAATGGTCACGACGTCATGTGCATGGACTTGATCCTTCTATTTTGATTCATATTGGATTTGTAAATGAAACGTATTTGATAAGTGATTTCAAACGGTGGCTGTCAGGTTTTCATATTGTTAAAATATTAGGAAATGATTCTGAACGAGAAGCAACAACACTTCAGTTGCACATTGATAATTTATATTTACCATGTTGGGTAGATCGTGTAAGACAAGACTATCATATGCATTGTGATCAAAAGAAGTTTAGAGATGAAATGATTTTTGACATGGCAATATGTTTCGGTGAGAGACATCACCTTTACAGACCACCATCCCATTGTAATACTAGAAATAAAGCTACCTACATTGCAAAACTCTCTTCACGCTGGCATTGTAGTCTCTATGACGTTTATGAACTGTATCTATATTATTGTCAAGAGCATGGGTCTATGTAAAACATGTTTTTGCTCCTTGTGAATGAATGATGATCATTTTATGAAGTGTATTCTGTACTTGCGAATTTTGTCTGGTGTTGAATAAACTTACAGTGGAACATGATTGTTATTTCTGTTTTATTCATAGTGGAAGTCATTGAAGCAATGTGAGATCTATAGTTACATCGTTTATGATGGAGCATCATACCTTAAGTAACCACATGTGTCATTTGACACTTGATCAACAAGGATTCGATGGATTTTTACAAGATTGGAAACTTACATTTAAAATGAAGATGAATGATATGAAAGTAGTGCTCACTGAAAGCCTTCCTCTCTTCAAAAGATTGATGGAGAGTTTACAACCTCAAGATGTAAAGGGTAGACTCGTTGCTTATATAGAGTTGAAAGATTTACAAAAACCACTTCGTTTTGGATCTTATTGCACTGAATGGATTACTCTTAGTGATCAATTTTATGGTCGTCATATGGAGAAAATTATGGAGAGAATAGAAGAGACGTTGGAAGGAAATGCGTACGTTGTTAAACATATCATGATTCAACTGAGTGTGTTTACATCCACGACTTTGTTTGATGCGCGACACATTGTGTAGATGCAATAAAGATTTCTTTTCACTGAGTATTTTGTAATGGTGTATAGAGCAACATGAGTCATTGCGCTTTGTGCATTACTATCGGGCTCTTTGTCAGATAAATGAATGCGTCTTTGTTCGAGAAAAGGGGCGTGTCACAACATGAGTCATTGCGCTTTGTGCATTACTATCAGGCTCTTTGTTAGATAAATGAATGCGTCTTTGTTCGCTAAAAGGGCGTGTCACTCAAGTCTTTGTGAGGACTAGAACGACTTTGTAAGAGGGAAGGTTTCCACCCACGCAGTCAAAAGTTCACGTGCGATAACTCTTTGTCACATAACAAAGACAGGGAAAACGAGAAAAGGGAAACGCATGTGATTGGAGCTAGGTCTGCTTATAAAACGGACGACTGATCGCATGGCAATCATTTCCGTCCTTGCGCTAACCATGCAGTTGCTCGAAGCCATCAACGCCTCTGCTCTCGCACTGGGTACACTGAACTCCCTTACTTTACCATCGGATAAAAATGCTTTCAATCAAAAGATAACTCATCATGGAGAAGCCGTAACCATAAAAACTCCAAGTCAACGGATAGATTATCTAAAGATTATGTCAACAAAGCATGGAGTGGCCGTGTGTGTGCCGTTAGACTATTGGACACGGTTACAATTCAATACTCTTGAAACATTCCTGAAAGAAAATCTCACCATTCCCAAAGAAATTGTTCGACACAATGGGAAGCGGCCACAAGTTCCCATCATGGAAAGACGATACATGTATGTGCATATGGATAGACACTGTCTCATCATCCATGAAAAGGAGGGCAGCGAATTCGACTTACTCAATTGCAAACCACTCCCCATTTTGGGAAAAGGATTCTACTCCTTCGAAATTAAAATTCAAACCATCTACATGGGTCCGCGCAGGGACGGAAATTTGTTTACGTTGAATCCCTATCTTGTCTCTATCACCTTTAAAAATGATGTCCATGTTGATGATGATGATCAACTACAGTAACACTCTCCACACACTGAGAACGCACCATCGGTCTTTATGAGACCACGGCCTAACGGCCACCGTATCAAGAAAGAAAATGTACACTCACCATGCCACACATGAACATGACTCTCTCCTTCTTTCTTAGGCATACCCTTCTTCACTCAAGTTTTTAATCATGTGGGAATTATCAGCATGTCTCCATGTATCATGGAAAAGTCAGTGTGTTACATTTCATGATGTGAAACGTCAACTTCAGATAACTCTAGAACGCTTTCATCTACGAAGGTTGCATCGCGCTATCCTATCCCACTCTTGCCGTGTCATTAACGTAGGAGACGGCATTGTATTTATTCGCATTCAAGAGATGATTCTACATAATGATCATTGCTACATTGTGATTCCAAAACCCTCATGGGAAAAGTATAAAAGGGAATTTCACTCCACCCTCATGTCATTTGTGAGTCATGCTCCCCATCCGCATCATCAACGCCATGCGCGAAATGAATCTCAGAAGAGACATCGATTTAGAACAGTTGCATATCCATCTTCCCGATTCAGTCTATCATCGCGGTCGTCCACAAATGTTGGTCATTCGCATGAGCAACGGTCGAAATCTTCAAATCTTTCGCTGCGGCAAAATCCAAGTCCTAGGAAACCTTTCTCATTTCGTGATGCAGTCCATGTGTTACGAAGTCGTCAAGAAAATGCGAACACTCATGCCTCATCTCCGCCTGAGTCCCCTGACATTGAAGAATATAGTAGTGTCTGTTCAATTGAAGATGTTAGTGAATCTAGCCAACATTAAAACCAGTAATCATTGTATATTTTATGAAACTGAACTCTTTCCTGCTGCTCTGATTCGGAAGTGGCATCCTGTACATATTGCAGTGTTTCACAACGGACATTGTATCATGACTGGTTTACGTGATATCAGTAAAGTAGCTGACATTGTTAAATCTTTAATGCGTTATCTGTATGAGTCACAGTTAATAGAATCGTGTTAATCACATGATGCGTTTTGAATGAGTCACCACAATGAATTGTCGTCCACACACGCGTCGGTGAAAAGGTCATCAACAAGGTTCTTCGCTTTATGATGAGTCAGAGCTATTTATAGACATGAGTCAGCAAAGTGGTTGATGTTTCCTAAGCCGAAGAAATTGCCATGATGTTACATTCGTTGGTGAGGATGTTAACTTACAAACTCTAACATGGTTTTGACATTATTTTATACTTTACCTATCTTGCAAATAGTGAAATACTTATGACTTTATTTTATATTTCACCTATCTTACAAACTGTACAAACAGTGAAATGATTTTAACATTAATTCAAACTTTACAATCATCAACTTTATTTCTAACTTTACAAACGTCTACTTTATTTCTAACTTCATTTATATTTCACCTATCTTACAAACTGTACAAACAGTGAAATGATTTTTACATTAATTCAAACTTTACAATCATCAACTTTATTTCTAACTTTACAAACAGTGAAGTGATTCTAACTTCATTTATATTTCACCTATCTTACAAACAGTGATATGGTTATAACTTATTTTATACTTTACCTATCTTGTAAACAGTGAAATGATTTTAACATTAATTCAAACTTTACATTCATCAACTTTATTTCTAACTTTACAAACGTCAACTTTATTTCTAACTTTACAAACTCTAACATGGTTATGACTTCATTTACATTTCACCTATCTTACAAACAGTGATATGGTTATAACTTAATTTCTAACTTGACAATCATCAACTTTATTTCTAACCCTACCCATCTTACAAAATGATTAAACTTTTACTTCTATCTATTGAGTGAGAATCCCATCTTTATGTCAAAAGGAAAACAACACAGTATGTACATGATATGTTATTCATCATCACAACCGATTTTCATCACAGCCACATACAGTTAGTACTGATGGTGGCAGAAAACAAAGTTTTATATCTCACATCACCTAGAAAACAAAGTCACTGATATGCAGGGAGAAAACAAAGTCACTCATGTGCAGGGAGAAAACAACGTCAGGAAAACAAGTTGATATGTAAGTCATGATATGAAGTGATCAGGAGTTGGACGCATGTTACAAGGCACTCACTCACAACGCCCCATAGAAAACGCCATGGAGCAAAAAGCAAAACATCAACCACAACAGAGAGGAAGCATTCATCATCAGACATCGCCGGACGGAGGAGGAGAAAGTTTCTGTCTCTTGGGTGGAGGTAGATGAGTTTCTGGATGGCCGTACGGTAATGAGTTGTTAGGACTCATCCAGCATCGCTTGTCTTCCCAAGCTGAGAGACCTCGTTTCCTAAACGTCGTTGTTCTGACTTGATGCGACTGAGATTTTAAAATGGTCATTTCTACTTTTTTGATTTTAAGTGAATCTAAAGCATCTTGATAGTCCCTATGTGTCATTTTTCTAACGATTGACTTCGAGATGCCTTTCGCCCGTTTTATAGAAAGCTCTGAGGATTTTAGCTTCATGGAGTACATCTTGGGGCGAAGCAAGATCATCTCCTCTATCTGTATGCCGGCACACTCATCCTTGAAGCAGCCAAGCTTCGCTTTATTTGAGGTAGAGTAAAGCGGATGGTCAGTGGGATAGTTCCAACTATACCACTATATTCTTCAATGTCAGGGGACTCAGGCGGAGATGAGGCATGAGTGTTCGCATTTTCTTGACGACTTCGTAACACATGGACTGCATCACGAAATGAGAAAGGTTTCCTAGGACTTGGATTTTGCCGCAGCGAAAGATTTGAAGATTTCGACCGTTGCTCATGCGAATGACCAACATTTGTGGACGACCGCGATGATAGACTGAATCGGGAAGATGGATATGCAACTGTTCTAAATCGATGTCTCTTCTGAGATTCATTTCGCGCATGGCGTTGATGATGCGGATGGGGAGCATGACTCACAAATGACATGAGGGTGGAGTGAAATTCCCTTTTATACTTTTCCCATGAGGGTTTTGGAATCACAATGTAGCAATGATCATTATGTAGAATCATCTCTTGAATGCGAATAAATACAATGCCGTCTCCTACGTTAATGACACGGCAAGAGTGGGATAGGATAGCGCGATGCAACCTTCGTAGATGAAAGCGTTCTAGAGTTATCTGAAGTTGACGTTTCACATCATGAAATGTAACACACTGACTTTTCCATGATACATGGAGACATGCTGATAATTCCCACATGATTAAAAACTTGAGTGAAGAAGGGTATGCCTAAGAAGGAAGGAGAAAGTCATGTTCATGTGTGGCATGGTGAGTGTACATTTTCTTTCTTGATACGGTGGCCGTTAGGCCGTGGTCTCATAAAGACCGATGGTGCGTTCTCAGTGTGTGGAGAGTGTTACTGTAGTTGATCATCATCATCAACATGGACATCATTTTTAAAGGTGATAGAGACAAGATAGGGATTCAACGTAAACAAATTTCCGTCCCTGCGCGGACCCATGTAGATGGTTTGAATTTTAAATTTTCGGGGGGGAGTAAGGAGTAGAATCCTTTTCCCAAAATGGGGAGTGGTTTGCAATTGAGTAAGTCGAATTCGCTGCCCTCCTTTTCATGGATGATGAGACAGTGTCTATCCATATGCACATACATGTATCGTCTTTCCATGATGGGAACTTGTGGCCGCTTCCCATTGTGTCGAACAATTTCTTTGGGAATGGTGAGATTTTCTTTCAGGAATGTTTCAAGAGTATTGAATTGTAACCGTGTCCAATAGTCTAACGGCACACACACGGCCACTCCATGCTTTGTTGACATAATCTTTAGATAATCTATCCGTTGACTTGGAGTTTTTATGGTTACGGCTTCTCCATGATGAGTTATCTTTTGATTGAAAGCATTTTTATCCGATAGTAAAGTAAGGGAGTTCAGTGTACCCAGTGCGAGAGCAGAGGCGTTGATGGCTTCGAGCAACTGCATGGTTAGCGCAAGGACGGAAATGATTGCCATGCGATCAGTCGTCCGTTTTATAAGCAGACCTAGCTCCAATCACATGCGTTTCCCTTTTCTCGTTTTCCCTGTCATTGTTATGTGACAAAGAGTTATCGCACGTGAACTTTTGACTGCGTGGGTGGAAACCTTCCCTCTTACAAAGTCGTTCTAGTCCTCACAAAGACTTGAGTGACACGCCCTTTTAGCGAACAAAGACGCATTCATTTATCTAACAAAGAGCCTGATAGTAATGCACAAAGCGCAATGACTCATGTTGTGACACGCCCCTTTTCTCGAACAAAGACGCATTCATTTATCTAACAAAGAGCCCGATAGTAATGCACAAAGCGCAATGACTCATGTTGCTCTATACACCATTACAAAATACTCAGTGAAAAGAAATCTTTATTGCATCTACACAATGTGTCGCGCATCAAACAAAGTCGTGGATGTAAACACACTCAGTTGAATCATGATATGTTTAACAACGTACGCATTTCCTTCCAACGTCTCTTCTATTCTCTCCGTAATTTTCTCCATATGACGACCATAAAATTGATCACTAAGAGTAATCCATTCAGTGCAATAAGATCCAAAACGAAGTGGTTTTTGTAAATCTTTCAACTCTATATAAGCAACGAGCATCTTGAGGTTGTAAACTCTCCATCAATCTTTTGAAGAGAGGAAGGCTTTCAGTGAGCACTACTTTCATATCATTCATCTTCATTTTAAATGTAAGTTTCCAATCTTGTAAAAATCCATCGAATCCTTGTTGATCAAGTGTCAAATGACACATGTGGTTACTTAAGGTATGATGCTCCATCATAAACGATGTAACTATAGATCTCACATTGCTTCAATAACTTCCACTATGAATAAAACAGAAATAACAATCATGTTCCACTGTAAGTTTATTCAACACCAGACAAAATTCGCAAGTACAGAATACACTTCATAAAATGATCATCATTCATTCACAAGGAGCAAAAACATGTTTTACATAGACCCATGCTCTTGACAATAATATAGATACAGTTCATAAACGTCATAGAGACTACAATGCCAGCGTGAAGAGAGTTTTGCAATGTAGGTAGCTTTATTTCTAGTATTACAATGGGATGGTGGTCTGTAAAGGTGATGTCTCTCACCGAAACATATTGCCATGTCAAAAATCATTTCATCTCTAAACTTCTTTTGATCACAATGCATATGATAGTCTTGTCTTACACGATCTACCCAACATGGTAAATATAAATTATCAATGTGCAACTGAAGTGTTGTTGCTTCTCGTTCAGAATCATTTCCTAATATTTTAACAATATGAAAACCTGACAGCCACCGTTTGAAATCACTTATCAAATACGTTTCATTTACAAATCCAATATGAATCAAAATAGAAGGATCAAGTCCATGCACATGACGTCGTGACCATTCGTCTTTGTGTGGAGGACAGTAGGCAAATCTATGATATACACTAACAACAGTTTGATCACTTTCTCTCATTGCAATAGCACTCAATTCCTGCATGGGCGTTCCCTCACTGCCTATGAAGATGATAACCTACAATATCAAAAAGACTTCATTACAAAATAATACATTGAGCAGGAACTTTACAAGGATGTCTGTCCTTTACATAACAAAAGATACATACAACATGATGACAATGTTTTATTTGAACATAACGCACAAGACCGCGTTTTCCACATTCACTACATACTAACTGATTACAATACTTAAGATTTCTCTTTGGTGGTAGCACCATCTTTCTTTGATGTGCGACGACGTTTAGGTTTAGTGCAGGTTCTTGACACTCTTTGACACAAGAATCAATGACTTTCTCAATGTGATCAAGTCCTGTTAACTCAGGTTGATGATGAATTTGAGCAATGCGCAAATTGAGAGAAATCAAATTCCCGTCAGATTGATGAGGTCCCACATAAACAGCAGGCACCTCAATATGAAATGAATAAAAGCCTGCACCTAGCGATGACAATTCTGTTTCAAGTGACTGTTCAACTGTCACTCCTGAAGTGACTTTACAATACTTGCTTTGTAAAATATAGCAGCGAGTGCCGCGATACAATGGTTTATAATAAGAAGTTTTCTTTTCTGGCCACAACTGTAATAGTTCAGTAGGAATAAGAGCCCTTTGCCTCACAAAGTCTTCTAAAATGTCAAGCTGCTGACGCAACCAATTATCAATAGGTAAACTCAGGTTTTGACCGCAACGATTTACTTGCGTATCCACTTTTGGTAAGTATACCGCCGGCGTTTGAAGATAGAGTCGAACACCGTTGTAGCGCACTTGTTGTTTGTAGGAAGGATAGCCGTGAATTACCTTTTCAATTTTCGGATTCCACAGCTCGAGATGATTAGGATTCAGTGATACAGCAGTTGGAGTAGGATTCATGGCCATGGCAGTCTGTAACGAAAGAATACCACTAAGTACATTCATGATCATCAGAGAAAAGAAAATTGTTAGCTTAGCAGTGACATATGAGGTGGCCCTTAAGAGGACCTTTTGGAGCGTTCACAGGATTTAAAGCTTATCACCAAAGTCTAAGTCTTCGTCATCGTCCAGTAAATTAAATGTCTTGGGCTTAGGACCCGAATTGAGTTTCAATTCCCTAAAAGACTTAAAGGTAAAGCGTCTAGGTGGTGGTGGCGGTAGCGGCAATGGTTCAACAAAATAAGCTTGTACAATCATCGGCCACACACTCTCCTGCGTCTCTCTTCTAAAATGCTGGTAAGGTTTAGGCCAGACAGTCATGACACTCACTTGTAAATTTGCAAACAGGATTGATCAGACAAAGTTGAGAGGGGAGAATGGCTTCAGCAAGTCACACACGCTTTCCAAGTCAAGAGAATGAAATGAAGAGAAAATGGGGAGACGTCTGCTTTTATAATCTCCTGCGAATCCACATTTGACACTATGTGAGCCAATCAGAGTCCTCCGTTTCTCCCCTGACTTCGTTGCGGCAGGGAAAAGGAGGCACGCGGACGTCTGACTCATGAATGCTTTTCCCAAATCTTGTAGTCGAATCTAGTTTAACACATTGAGTTGAATATGAATGTGTTTTATGCGACATAAGAGCAAGTTGGATCCATGCTCATGAAATGAATCTAGTCGAGATGCAATTTTTGCCATGTGTCGCTGATAGAAATCTTTGGGATCATGTATCGTCTCTGCAGAATAGGATGCAAAATGAAACACTACTAACACCTGCATGTTCATCAGTCACTTTCTCAAATTCAATCTCTGCAACTAATCGTCCTTTCACATCTTTAGTTATCAAACTGTCCATGAGCAGTGGGAAAACGAAGTAACCTTTAGCGATAGCAAATTCTAAGTCTGCCTTTTCATGATTAAAGGAGATGATGTAGTCCCTAATCACACCACGAAGACTTTGTCGATGAAAACGTAGTGAACAAAATTCATTCGTAAACTTTACTGCTTCTGTCATCTTTCTTCCTTTCACTTCGGAGACATAGCATGAATGACATTCAGGTGCAACATGACACGCTGATGCCAAATCTGGTCTCTGATTTCCCGTCCGAGGCTTGCTTCACCCGCTAGAGCGATTTTCATAAACATTCTAACTCTGTCGTTTTTCGCCAATCTCCCAAAATCTTAAATGACGCATCACATCTAAACGAAGGCAGATACGAACAAGTCATGTTTTCCACTGAATTTGTCTCACTCTTTGCTTTCAAACGAGCTATTGCACGACTTTCTACCATCTCTACAACCAAAGTTGGAAGTGTGACAGGAGGGGGTGGGGGTGGGGGTTGGGGTCAGAACTTTTTCTCTCCGATTGAGTTGGGAAGATGTTCCTAGACCCAAAATTGGCCAAAACGTCCGAATTTGCACTCCATTTTCCCATCCGAGCACTCCTTCTGACCGAAAAACGACTTTTCTCATCCCAAAACCACCAAAACCTGACTTTTTTCAACTCTGACAGTTTCCTGACATTTTCCTCCCTAAACCCAAGAAAATGAGTCCAAACCGAGCTTTTCACTGCCTTTTTCTCATTCTCAGCTTTCAAATGAGCTATGGCACGACTTTCTACCATCTCTACAACCAAAGTTGGAAGTGTGACAGGAGGGGATGGGGGTGGGGGACCCGTTTCCTCCTCACGGACCCATTCCTCCCAGCACATCCTTGACGAACTCCCTCACCTTCCTTCCAGAGGGTGGGGGTGGGGGTGGGGGTGGGGGCGAGTCAGCATTTCACATTTTGTCCTTGAATTTGGAATGTGCTTACTACTGACCACAACGACAATACGGACAAGAACTGAGCGATATCGTAGATCTTTCTTACCTTCTGCAGTGAAATTTTTATGATTGTACATGTGCCTTTTTTATTGTAAAACTATCAGCCCTGCTGTAATTTTCGGAAAGAAAGAAAGAAAGAAAGAAAGACCTACTTATAGGTTATTCACCCCACGTTTTCAAATGTCTAAAATCCGTAAAAATGAATCAACTGTCGCAAAACTTCAGATACACGTATTTGAATATTTTCTACCCACATGCTAAAATATGCAGATTCGACAAGTACTTTTTGCCACTTTTTGAATTAGAGACGATGACGCGAAGTGTAGCGATGTCAGCAGCTTGATCTGACTTTGTCTGTTCGACGCATTACTGTTACTCGTGTGTGCATTGTTCTCTTTCCGTCTCCGTCTCATCCATTACTATTTGAAATCTTCCCACGACCACAACCCCACCACACATTTCTTAAATTAAGCACACCAATGGAAAGGATGTGGTCCGGATCATCATCACTTCTACTGCAGCGTTGTCGCGACATGACTTTGTTAACCTAGTGCTATCTACTCAGACGATGAGGTCAGGCGAAGTTAGATCAAGCTGCTGACATCGCTCACTCCACGCCGTACGTCATCGTCTCTAATTCAAAAAGTACTTTTCAGATTTGCATAAAATTCTGCATGTAGGTAGAAAATATAGGCCTACTCAAATAGGTGTCTCTGAAGTATTGTGATGATTGATTTCATTTCTGCGGATTGTACACAAATTTGAAAACGTGGGGGAGATAACCCGCAAGTACCAATTCGCCTTACAGATAAATATCGATATTCATCGGAAAACAATAAAGTCGCATTTTCCCTTAGACGCTAACATGAGCTCATACCAGGAGGTTCCGTTTTGCAATCAGTTTATGGTCCGAAGTAGATTCATATGTTGTTATTGTAATTTTGATATCGGTAAAAAGACACGAACGTATGAAGGAATATATATTCATTACAAAAGATTAGGTACTTATGGGTTACCCCCCCCCCACGTTTTCAAATTTGTGTAAAATCCGTAGAAATTAATCAATCGTTACAAAACTTCAAGTGCACGTGAGTGAGGATATTTTCTATCGACATACCAAAACTTGTCCAAATTGGACAAGTTCTGAATTAGGGGCGATAACTTGAAGTGAAGCGTTGCTGCAGCTTGATCTGATTTCTTCTGACCTCATCGTCTGAGCAGAAAGCACTTGAAGTTAACAAAGTCATTTCCCGACAACTCCTGAAGTGATGATGACCAAGCCATATCCCTTACACTAACATTTTCAACTTAATAAAGGTGTGGCAAGGTAGTGGTCGTGGGAAGATTTCAAATAACAGTAGATGAGACAAAGAGGTGGACAGAACAATGCACACACGAGTAGCAATAACGCGTCGAACAGACGAAGTCAGATCAATCAGCTGACATCGCTACACTTCACGTCATCGTCTCTAATGCAAAAAGTACTTGTCTGATCTGTGTGAAATTTTATATGTGGGTAGAAAATATGCTTAATTACGTGTACCTGAAGTTTGGTGGCGATTGATAATTTTTGCAGATGCTAGACAAATTTGAAAACCTGGGGGGGGAGATAACCCATTAATACCAAAGATTATACACTTATGCGCGCAGATGTCAAATTTAACTGTAGTAGTCAGAAAATTTATTCTCTCGATCACTGTCCGTCATGTCATCATCTACAACGAAAATAGGATGACAACTCATGTTATACTAAAGTTGAGCATGCGAGAAATCTAGGTGAAGCGTGGGTGGCAGGGTGATACAACAAAATATCAAGTTCTTTGGAAGTCTTCAGCCTTTTGGCCACTTTTAACAATGTGTGACTCGCTTTCTTTATTCACTCATAACTCGAATGCTTCTGTGTGCCGAACTTCACTTTACTTTGAGCATTGTCCAACAATTCATTTGCTTGCCTAACTCCGATCAAATCGCCTTTTTTAATGGCTTCCTGTCATACTCAATTTTTATCCCTTTCATGCAATGAGATTCTTCACTCGTCTAATGCCTCATGTTTCCTCTTTACAGATTTGACAGCTTCAAATATTGACGCCTCTTTCATGATAATCTGTCTTTATCAGCAGCGGTTGCTGATACATGCACGGGTATAATACCATCAGACGCCACGTAGTATCCCATCTCCCCCCCCCCATTTACTAGGATTAAGCTAAATGTACCTTTTATAACTGATAAGATAACGGGCATGAGATAATGCATACGATCAAGCATCTACCGTTTACAATCCAGTCATAAACAGTAATCACGTATCTAGTTTAACAAGCCTACAAACTCACGAAAAACTAAACACCATTTCCTTTTTGGAAACTTGGAAACGAAGACACTGCAGACGCATTAGCTCAATAGAAAACTTTGGCATGTCAAAGGCCGTAGAAAGATGCGTTCAAATTAGGAAAGACTTATAACAAACCAATGACAAACATTTTAACAAATGTTTTAACAAACCATTTTAAGGAATCTTTCCAATAAAACCAATGACAGTTCCCACCGAGTAAGCGGACATCAGACAGAACTCCTCCTTTTGTCCCTATACAAAAATCCTCGCGATCCAGCAACGGATAGAAGAACATCGCAGCAGACTAAACAAATGTGAAGGATTTCATCAGGATTAATGAAGGATTAACAGTTTGACTTAACGGGGTTTTGTGTAAATCACACGGATAAGATTTCGACATTATACATAACTGCTGTACTCAGGATGATACTAAACCGGAATCAAACCGAATAATACTACAAATGACCACAAATTTCACTCACTTGAATTTTTTTCCTGCTATACATGCCGTACACTCCAATAATCAACTAACTCCCAGATCATACTGTTAATATTGTAATCAGCATGACACAGGAATCCACTGACCATCAGTACAAAACGACTGAAATGAATACATCAATTAACAAATATATTTGAAAGATATGCCGACCCAACCTCAAACAACGTAATTTTAAATCCAGTGGCTAGTTGCGCAACAGGACTCAAAACTTACGAATTTGAGGCAATGAACAATCTGAAAATGAAAAAATTACCAGAACTCACGTAAGGTTTTCTATGTCTCATCTTCCTTCAGAGATCAAAGTCGCAGAACTCATGAGAACTGAAAGAAATAAGACATTCACTATATAGGTACTTGCATTGAGATTATCATGGATAAACATCAGATGGGGCCAGGGACCGCAATTCACCCAAGAAAACGGAAAATCGGGAAAAACCGGGGTTTGAATGCATAAATTTGAAATATTCACGTCTAGACTAGTTTAGTAAAAAAACGGAAAGTTGCGATCCCTGGATGGGACATTGAAAATATTGAGGCGCATCGCATCATAACATTGTTACGCGTTAGCAAAATGAGTAATTAGAATTCAATATAGAATAGCTTCTATGTTGACATTGCTTTCAACCTCAAGAAGGCATATTCAAAATTCAGTAGATATTTCTAACTTCAAAACACAAAAATATCTCCACGAATTAATCAAACTCACATAATCTTTCTCCATTCCAACTTCAGAGATTCACCTCGCAATTTCCTAAGAAACACATAAAAATACCTAAAGAAATGACGCATCTCTTGAAAATATTTGCGTTAGTCAACAAGAATGAAGTTTGAGCAGGTTACGAAACGCATTATCACCTTATTCTTCCACGTTATAACCTCAAACAATTTTGCTGATAAAAATGAGGCTATGAAAGACAAATCAGGAGTTATTTCAGGGACATTTTGTTCTTTTATACTTCCTGATTCCAAGTGTCTCTATTCCAAACCACAAATTAATTCAGTCTTTGGTAATGTAAAAGCTGATAAAATATATAATGACAAAACGATTACGGTATGTAGACGAACGTGTATTTTAATTCATACATGGAAAGGTTAACAAAGAGTTTTCTTCGATAACCCAACTAATATTGAAATACAATTTGCGTTAGATTTACTGCAAAAAATGTGATATTCAAAAAATATGAGTGGTTATCAGTTCCGAAGTTACCGCATAATATTTTTTCCAACTAATTGCTTAGACTTTCCCCGTTCTCTTTCTTGACTAAGTATTTACGATTACAAGAATTAACTAATAGTCAACGGCAAATTTTCCGTTTGTTGCCACCTGCACGAGTTTCCAAATAAATGGCTTAGAATTTGTTTTTGCTATTAACATAAAGAAATTTGTTACTCACGTCTGAATCTCAAGTAACAAAATGAAGATGGAATATCATCCTCAACAGCAATACATACACCATTCATTCGTAGCTTCCATTCTTGAAGAAAGTAAAAGCGGCTAACTGATGAAATCGGGAACTCATCTGCTAACCAGGAGGGCGTCTAACTACGAGGGCGTCGTTAGGCTCGCATTCATGAATCAAAGGGCAATCTCCCTCTACGTCAGCAATAAAGTTCAAATGATTAGAGGTCAAAATAAATTAGAATTAAGTCAAATTCTAAGAGAATATCATGAATGAATGATAACTATAACTCCTTATATTTAAATTTTGAGGAAGAGCCAAGGTTTTAGTGATGTTTTACTTTAATTATGATATAATTAATTTCGGTTGCTATTCGGCAACCATCATCAGATAGAAGGAATTTAACATAAACGCAAAAGTCATGAATTCAAATTTCACATTAACATAGGAAATAAGGGAGTATACAAGAAATCTAGTAAAAAGTAAAAACTATGTTAACAAATTTCAGTAGGGAAAAGGAGGAAGAAATATGCGACAGATAGTATTGGACTACATTTTACCAATAGCAATAGTAATTGATCTGACTGGATTAATTAGTATTTGACATCATTCTAGTCAGATCAATTACTATTGCTAATGGTAAAATGTAGTTCAATACTATCTCTATCAAGACATCTTCAATCATCAACTATAACTCAGTGTGACTTGCGACGCATCAGAAAATGTAGCAACTAGCAAGATTACTCGATGCGCCCTTTAGGTCTTCTAAATTTATAACACGAGACAAGGGAATTCCATTCAGAATTCCTCAAGAATATTTAGAGCAATTTCCACTGAAAATGCCATATTTTGCGCAAGTCGGCACAGTAAAATATGTCTTTGTGGTCGATATGGAGCATTCATTACCGATTGCGGTCGTTGCTTGAAAGCAACTTGAACCTCTATAAGGATTGTCCAAACTTTATACGGGCGCGGGCAGCATTTGGCAGGGAAATAAGGCCGCGGACTGCAGTTCACATTATTCAACTTTTTCACCATCTACGTCTATTAGACGCAAGTAAAACAAGTAAAACAAGTAAATTCCTATTGCTAGTAGTAGTTACTGCACTTTGTAGGTCAGTTTCTTCGCGTCAACTGAGGCTAAGGCGCTCTAGATTTGATAGACTTTATTGTGGAAAATGTTTGACTCACAAGGACAAATACTTCCAAACAGTGAGTGAAAGCGTAATCCAAAGCGGATCACTAATTGGGGTGGTGATCTTCAAAAAGAAGAGGCCAAAATCGAATGATTGGCAGAGTAGCCTTGCATAGGCAAAACTGATTAATTTATAAGCCACACAATTCAAGTTGCAAAGCTTCATCTGCTTCTGATATAGCTATCGCTAGTGGAGCATTGAAGACATTGAAAATTTTCTCAATGTGCTGGAAGTCTTGGAATCGCCTTGACGGAGTCTTAAATCAAGGTATAAAGGGCTTCAACAACTGCTGATAACTATCGTCATGGAAAACGAAATCATCATTGTGACATCTAAATATGCAATTTAAACTTGAAATATGTA
>CAJQUW010012729.1:0-41514 GCA_907163375.1 Prostheceraeus crozeri
AGAGAGAGAGAGAGAGAGGGAGATCAAATTTATTTCCGAAACGACAATGAGCGTTCGTGATTACAATATAAAAGGTCATTCATACAAAATAATTAAATGTGTCCAGAATTATACAATTTGCTGCCAGAGATGATGAAGGATTTTTTACGTAGTGTCGTTCGAATTTTTGGAATGTACAGGGATTCCTTTTGTCGTGAGGTTCTCAAACCGCTTTGCAGTCTGGTTGGGGGAAGAAGATGGTGGAGAGGATGGTATGGGGGCAGGATTTTCAGGAAATGTTTCTTGTACAGACTGTTGAGATGATCAATAATAGGCGGCGATGAAATAAATCGAATAGCTTCAGCGTAGCTCTTTTCAGGAAAGATAGTCCTTAGTGATGTGCGCTCAACACGTTCGATGACAGATTTTAGGTCATTGGTAATAAATGGGAACCATGCTGGTGCAGCATATTCGAAAAGGCTGCGGATGTGGCTTCGATATAGACGGAGAAGTCCAGTATGGTTTCCACCGAAACGTCGTAGGTTCCGCAACCAAAAGATACGTTGACTTGCCGTTCGCTTGCAGCTCATGATGTGTTCTCGGAATGTAAGCCGAGCATCCGTAGTCACTCCAAGAAGTTTGATAGAATGTACCTGCGCGACTGGCGAACCATCGATAAGGATTGGCGAAGGTTTTTCATAGGCTCTTTTCGAGCTTACTATCAGTTCAACTGTTTTGGTGGAGCTAATCTACATATTATTTGAGTCACACCAATGTTGCAAATGATCAATGGAACCTTGAGCCCTGACTTTCATATCATTACTGTTTTTGCAAGAAGAGGCGATCGAAATGGTGATATCGTCAGCGTAGATGTCATGGTCTTCTGAGAGTTTCAGATCACTTATGTATGTCAGCCACAACCACGGCCCAAGTACAGAGCCTTGGGGAACACCGCCAGTAATGTCATAGCAGTTTGATAAGACTGAATTGAGACGGACGGATTGCGCTCTACCATTCAGGAAGCTTTGTGTAAGATTAATGAAACTGGGGTCGATGTGTTGGTCTACTTGCTTTTGTAGGAGAAGCGCCGGCCGAAGCTTGTCGAAAGCTTTTGTCATATCGACCATCACTGCTCGAATGTATGGGGATCCCTGGTCTAGCAATAGCGTCCATTTGTCAAAGATTGAAATAAGAGCATTGGTTGTACTGCCATCGTTGATGTAAGCATGTTGGTTAGGTAGCTCTAGTTGATTCTTGTATTGTTTGCAGATTATTCTTTCGCAGATCTTTGATATTGTGTCAAGGAGAGTAATAGGACGATAATGTTGAGGCATAGATGGAGATCTCAACTTCGGAATCGGACGTACTATGGCTGATTTCCATACCTCTGGAAAGTGGAGGTAGCCGGAATTAAGGATATAAGGTTATTCAGGTTACAGCCTGACTGACCTTGGGTAGATGACGAACGATGTTTAGATATCCTTACAGGAATAGGTCTTGGGATAATGTCACAGTTTGTGCATGTACGGGAAACGCTGACCGGGTCCGATAATTTACGAATATTTTGGTTTGGAGACTCATCATCTGAACGGGACCTGGAAATTCCGAAATACCAAATCGAGCGCCTAACTCGTCGCGATGAGTTATAGAGAGGGACATTATTTGATGTATCCCGAGGGCTTTAGCCCGAGGAATGTATCAAATACTTTAACGAGCTATGTCATAGAATTGTATAGCTATCCTTTATCCTATGAAGAATGTCCAGATTAAAGAAGCTTTTTACTCAAATCCGCTGTGATCAGTCTCACACATTTTACCCATTGACTCCTCGATTTACACGCAATCCACAAATACCGCTCCTTTTATACACGGACGCTGCCCTGGTCTCGTTCATTCTTCCCGTTTTTGAAACAAAAAGTAATTGATGTTCCCATGACTTAAATATTGAATTTTAGTAGAATTATAATTCGAAATTCAATTGTCTTCTACAATGTTGACAAAAAGTTTATGGCAAAAACCCATTTTCTCATTTTCATATCGATTTTTGTTACCAAATAGAGTTCATTTCAATGAAGCTGCTTGAAAACAGTTACTGAATGTTAATGCCAAACAAGATGAAGTTTACCGTCAGAACAGATAAAGGTTGTCAATATGTGGTTGGATTCCACACAGTTGAAATCCTTCGGAGCACAGACAAAACCAAGCGCCTTCTAAGTTGTTGCAAACTGCTGATATTATTGATATTCATCTTTCTTTTCATTGAATTCCATAGATTTTTGACCTCCTCATTGTCCTCTTCAACGTATGACAAGGAGCATTGTCTGCAAAGCTGATTTCACAAGCTGATGAAATTTTCTGCTATTTCATTTCAGTGTTTTCACTCAATACGATGATCTTTCCTTTCGCTACGTCTGACAGTTGACGAGCCTTCTCCATGACTACACACAAAATGAGTGACAGACCATAACGATGGCCTCATATTGAATGACTAAATATCAACAAAAAATTCATCCAATTAGGTACATCTCTATACTCAATGCCTCATTATTATACAGCATCGACCCACTTACCGAGAAACGCGGAAAGGTTAGGGAAATTAAAGGAAATCGATCATTTCAGTTAGCATAAGAATAATGCAGTACTTTTGGAGTTTTTATCATAAACTTTTCGCCAACCCTGTATTTAAAATCAAATTTTGATGGTTGTTGTGTATATTGAAACCAGATTTGTATTGTTTGCTTTTCAATCGATGATAATAGACCACTGCTAAATGCTCAACCGAAATAAAGTTGCTCTAGTAACACTAAACTAACAAAATAACAGATAAAGGAAACAATTGCATCAACAGCTTAAATGAACGGGTTGAGAAAAGAAGTTGATGTTTTGCGAAACGTTGTCCGCAGTGGACATCGATGATCGGAAACATCCTGATGCAATAGGGACGTTGCATCTATTTTATAACATTTCGATTCCGATGATTTAAAACCCGGATAATTGCGTTTGACCAGGGATGCGGAGTCGGATCATTTTGATAGGACTCCGACTCCAGGTGGCAAGTATAGTCTACTATTTTTGAAAATACTGGTAACCTACATCATAGATCATTATAGGCTTACCTGAACCTATCTTTAGTGATCATTGCTGTATCAATTATCAATCATTTTTCTATGAAAGTTTATTAATTGTCGTTTTCAGTTCCTCCCATCTGTTTCGGCTCCTCCCATCTTGTTGATGTGCGCTTCACAGGGTTTTTTTCCACTCTCTACCAGGCAGGAAAATCCCCCATCCTTCTCCAAAATATATGAGTACACTTTCGATTTTAATATGCGCTTTGGAGGAGAGATGACACACGATTAACGTGAGGGTAAGAGGTAATGTTCTCAAACAAACTAGTATTTCATTTTTGTCTCTGATGTGACCTTTGGTGCGTAGATGTCATCGAGGTTAGGAAGGCTTGTCTTCTCAACTAAATCACCGAGTGAAAAAACAATCCTTTCTTCACTATCACGGTTCATTCCCTCTACAAGCTCTGCATTTAGCAGTGTCTCTGTACTTTTGTTTGACGGAGAAAGGTGACATCAAGACAGCAACAGCTATGCACGAGCATAAATAAATTGTTTGTATTATATTTCGTGTTGAGTTATAGCCCGGAGTCCGGAGTTCTATCATTTGATAGGACTCCGACTCCAGCAAAAGTGATAGGACTCCGGGACTCCGCATCCTTGGGACCACTTTTTGAATTGAAGTCAATTCTTGAATGGTTCTGTAATTGTATACGTAAATAAAAGAAGATAATGAAATCTATTTCATCATAGAAGGTTATTTTCAACGTCTTCATATTTCATAACACGACCTCACAGCTAACTGTGAAAACGTACTGGTAGAACCCTCTTAACCTGATTCTTTATTGGATGTCTATTTTGTTTGATTAATTGGTGCTATCTAAATCGATCAGTCAAAACAATCTTATTTAGTCCTATTCGCCATGATTCCTTGTTACTTCATGATTTACTCATCGAGTAATAATCGAAGGCATTTCAACACACTAATATGACATTCTAGACGAGCTTATTATGGTTAAGACATAAATATTTCTCATAGAATTGACGTCATCAGAAAATTTTGTGAGGAATTCATCTATAATCGGCCACAAGCAATTAAAATTTTGAGATCTAGCTGCCAGGAGTCAGGGTCATGAAGTACCCTCAAAATATTAGCCGATAACTAATTGAATAGTAAGGCATTCCATTTTGTGCATGTTTTCTTGTAATCTTGATAATGAAAATTCCTTCCAGGTATAGTTGTTATGTAAGGATAGGCTGTTTAGACATCATTTACCCTCTTTTTGGGAGTTGATAATTTGAAATAGATGAATATCTCTATTCTATAAATGACAGGTTGAGAAATTCGCCACGCAACTTAGCAACAAAAGTGAACAACATTTCATATGTTTACGAATGTTTAGACGGTGGAGATCTAATCAGTCAATATGTGTTCAATAAGTCACGTGGTTACAATCTGCAACGAAGAAAAGGTTATTTAAATACTACGCATGAACAATTAAACAATAGGTAATGTTAGTTAAATATCTTTAAGAAATAAGAGCTACCATTATAACCTAATGTTCGGTTACGCAATGGATTGCTACTAAAAATTTTTATAGATTCAACAATACTAATCTCAAAGTCCGAGTTTCCACGGTAAATGATTTTAAAGCAATCATTGTAGTTACGAAAACAATGGTTACATTGTTCTATGTGTTTTGCAATGCAACTATTGCCACTTATGTGTTCAAGTTTACGTTGATGTAGACGTCTTTTGGTTTTGCCAATATATTGGCAATCAGGATCAACCTGACATTGAAAGCAATAGACAAGACGCGATTGCATGTCTGAACCTAACTTACTTTTACGGGAGAAATATCTTCCAGTTTTGAACGAGGTCACAGCAACCTTGCATTCCAAGTTAAGTTTACGAAATATTTTTACTAACTTATTACTAAATTTCTGTGATGCATAACCCACGAAGGGGATTTTGATTATTTTATTGAAGTCATTATCAATTGTTACGCGTGAAGAATTGTTTAATTTACGCCCTATAAATTTGTTAATTGTTGATTGAATTAATTGCGATGGATAGCCATTTCTACTTAAGATATTGGTAATTTTACTACATTCATTATGGAATAGATTCCAATTGGTGGATACATTGTAAGCACGATGAAGCATGCCTAATACTAGTGTGTTTTTCCAATTGCGAGGACATAAAGCATTGAAATTCAGTAAAAGGCCTGTAAACGTAGGTTTACGATAAATCTCAGTAAGTACATTGTCCTCATCAATTTTCAGAAGGACATCCAGAAAAGATAATTCTTTATTACCCACTTCTGATGTAAAGTGCAAGTTACTGTGCTGAATGTTTAGAAATTATGGAATACATCTATGTGTTGTTCATTGTTAAATACAGCTATGATATCATCCACATAACGACGATACACAACAGGAGAGAAAGGTGAGTCCTGCCATTTATGTTCTAGATTAGCTAAGAAGACGTTAGCGAGGGTTGGAACCAACGGGCTACCCATACTTACACCATCCACCTGTTGGTATACGGTGTCATTCATAAGAAAGCAACCAGACGTGGCAAATTTTAATAAGTCTTTAAATATTTTTTCTTCGTACTTCGGTTTACTGGCATTACTAGGTGAGTACACTAATTTAGTTGCAATGTTGATTGCTTCAGTTACGGGTACGTTGGTATACAAGTTTTCGACGTCAAAGTTCACAAAGGTGCTATGACGATTTATTTTATGTTTAACATCATCTAATACACTAATGAAATCATTAGTTGATTTCAACATAAAGTCATCATTGATATGTGGTTTAATTAAATTGTCTAAGTATTTAGCTAATTTATAATTAGCAGCACCAATAGTATACTAACTAACGGTCGCACAGGGGAGTTGTTCTTATGTACTTTTACGGTACCATAGATACGTGCTATGTTACTACCAGAAGGCAGTATGTCCTTATAAACGCTGTCATCACCTTTATTTTTTACATATTTATTGAGATAACGAGATTATTTATTTTCCTCGATACAAACAGGATGTTTTTTAATATCATTAGGTACAGGAATTATTTTAAATTTAGAAAAATCACTCAATATCCAATTCAGTTTATGATTATAGTCATTAGTATCTACAAGCACGATACTTTGACCTTTATCAAAAGAACAAATCTTTAAGTTACGAATCTTAGATAGTCTATTTAAAGTCTTGTGTAACATACGGTTACGTTTACTTTTCAAAGTGTCATTGCAGTTATCTTCGAATTCCTTCAGTGAGTGTGTTATGTCTAATTATATTTTTTTGGTCCAGTTAGGATCGTTGCGTGGTACGCCACAAATTGATTTTTCTAGTTCATATTTCATTTTATCTAAATCAAGGTGTCTAGGAGCAATAGAATTTTTTAAACCATACCGTAATGCTTCACGTTCAAACAGAGAGAGAGAGTGAATGGCTACTAAGGTTAATGATGCAATCCGGGGTTACAGTCCTTTGTTCAAGCCAAAGTTTACTTAATTTACTACGGTGAGATTCTTTTACTTGTAGGAGAGAGTTACTGACATGTTTGTAAATAGCCAATTTTAACGTGAGAATACGAAACCACGATAATTGACTCGAAATGTGACTGGTAAGCTTTTGGAGTTTAAATTTATTGTGTTTCAATTTTTTATTTAAGAATTTTATATGCGATGTGATGGCTAATTTGTTGAATTCATCAACATCATCACTAATTGGTTTAAGTTTAGGTTTAGTGAGAAGAAATTTAGGACACAAGTGAAGAATATCACAATCATTGAAATAGGTGATATCCAATTGTAATTTTTTGACTTTGAGAATGCATTTTTCCAGTTTTCGGAGATCATTCACAGATACATTAAAGTGATTACTTATTCTAAAGTATAGATCAGCAAGATTACTACTTTTTACAAACGATAGTATACAGCAAATGACTAGTGAGTATAGACTCATAGTTAGGTAAGTACATTAGCAAAATAGAAAACAATTGTATTTTGAACAATTCCAAACGCGCCCATCCGGGGAGGGAGGCGATTTTCAGCCACACCTCTGATGATCTCCCAAACTATCGCATCAATGGAAAGGTCATTGAAAGGGGATTCAGAAAAACAACATTAACTTTATTTTTGCGGTAATCTCTGGCTGAGGTGATGGTCATAGATAAAAAAGGCCAATTTGTAACAATTTTCTATCAGATCATTATTTGAAATGGAAAATGACAACAAAAACTAATAAACCACACACTAATCGAAAGATCTGGTCAAGATGGTTAATAAAATGATTATTAATCGCTCTGAGATTACATCATGGTATGAGATGAGGTCAAAGGTCAAATAATTCAAATTTTTAGCTCAACTGAAATAGCGCAAAAATTGTAAATTCTATTTAGCATTTAGTTTCTGCATGTGAAGAAAGAACCCAGTTTGGTGACTTTTATCGAGACACTGAAGCTAAAAGGCCTTCTAAAAATTTCCAGTAATTGCTGAGTAGATGCAAAATTTGAAATTTTATAATAATAAAAATTCATTTTTGGAATTTGAATTTCAAATTTCAAACATTCATGCATAGTAAGCAGATAATTTCAAATTCAAAATCTTTGCATTTGTGAATATCTTTATATTGATAGGAAGAATCTTTTATGTATAATCTCAACTTATTTCATCAAGAAATAATACCGAAATATACAGGCCATTAGAAGTGAATATGTACCGAAATCAGTCAAAAGATTTCAATCTTTCAAATTTTAAAATAGATCACAAACCAGAAATATACTGCCAAATTTATTTTCCAGTTTTCCAAATTTTATTATTATTATTATTATTATTATACGTAGAAAGCATGCTTGGTTTAAAAAATATTCAAAAAGTTCGCCAGGTGGACCCCAGTGAGACGAGGGTTGCGTGATATCAAAGTGTATTCTGATTGGTTAAAGTTTGGGACTTTTCGTGGCGACTAGTTTTCTGTTAGGTTGGAACTGGCAGGAAGAGTCAGCGAAATCCTCGTTTCGTGACGACATTCTCACAGTTGCTGTTCACATGCGCATGAACCTTACCAGCACTGGGGGAGCAGGGAGCCCCTGCACACATTCCTCCGAAAATACAATATTTGCGACTCTATTCTTTGCAGCGTTCTGATTCAACTCATCTCTCGGTGATCATGAGAGCATCAGAAATTTGACTTTCAAAAACTGCTTTGTAAAAATTTCTATTTGAGTTGTATTCAGCATGACATAATTATCCCAATGTAATCAATATACTCCCAAAATTGTTTTGAGATGTTTCATGCGATAACTGATCAAAGAGCATTGGTTACTAAGGTCATCTGTCATCAACTTCCACCAAATAATCAAAACATCATTTTTTTGGAAAAGGTGGATTTGACATGCTGAATTACTTTTTATTACAACAGGCTCACCGAATTGTTAATACTTGATACCAACATAAGACTGTTATTTTGGGAACAATCAAATCATAAGAACATCAAGACTAGAAGCCTTCACGGTGCTTGGAAATTGACTTTAACCTTGAAAAAATTGTCAATAAAATCTGAAAATTGATTCTAAATCAAAATTTTGTGCTGAAAACGAATATGATTTCAAAAAAATCGTACAACGAGCTCTTCAAAAAATAATTGACTTTTTTTATCAGTATTGATCTGATTGATTACCAGTGATTGATTTAGTAGATTTGTACGTCATAATAGTGTAATATATGCAAATTAACCTGGCAGAAAACGAATATGATATCCAAAGTATCATAACTACAGCCGATTATACGTTTCGGATGAGCTATTGATCAATATCGATCTGATTGATTGATTAATGATCGATTACACGATATGGAATATTAAAATGTTAAAAATGTTGATAAGATGTAAGATTATGACGCAGAAAACGAATATGATATCCAAAATATCATCACTGCAGCAGACTACAAGTTACATATTAATTATTGATCAATGTCGATCTGATTGAATAAAAGTGATTTTTCCTATGCTATCATGGTATATTGGTATGTTTGTAATATTCATTACTATATGGAAAACTACATGTATGTTATACCGGTAGAAGACAAAAAATATTATGTCGAACTAATGACCATGAAAGAAAAAATGACAACGTTAATTGAACTCATATAATTAGAGGAAGTAAAGTCCTGGGTATGCTATATCAGCCGGACAAAGAAGATATGATTTTAGTATATAAGTTTACTAGATGGCGACCATTGTATGCGCACACAGCTCGTTTCAGCGAATTGCCATATTCAGGATGAGACAGGGACTTTATCTTATAGTTTTCCCATTTATTTGCGAAATCATGATGGGTTGACTCTCCTGCTTGTTCTGAACATCGTCCCAATCCTTCGTTAAATCTCGCACAAAATTGAGGAACATGCCAGATAACGGCATGTACTTTGGGCGTCACGTTGACATCCAAATCAATATGCCATTTTGAGTTGTTGATGTCTTCGAGGTATGATGACTTCAGCTCCCATCCTTTCCATTCAACAACCTGTAAAGTGAATAAAAGGCTACATATACACCAGTACAGTTTTTAGTGAGGCTTCGCTGAAAAGGTTCACGAAATTGTATATGAAATAATGAGCTCTGAAAATATTGGTGATGCAGTAGAAATGAATTTCGAAATAAAGTTTAGAGTTTGGACTAGGTATTGCATCTTAGTAATCGCATAAACATAATGAATAAAACAAATTACATACCTCTGAAAACATCGGAAGTCAAAAACATCGAAAAAACATCTAACGGTATCAACATAATAACACAAATTGCTTGCTTACCTTTGAAAAACATCGAAAGGCCTTGACGTATGGCAGACAATGCAATGGGCACATTGATTGGAGCAAGTCAATATTAGAAAAGAGTTTCATGCAGGAATTTCCAGAGAAAGAGCCACCATGGTAGGATTTCCTTTCAATGTGCAATCTTTCGCTCCACGCCATTGAATGCAGCCAAATTTTGGACATATATTTGAAGAGTGTATTCACAACTCCGAGCAGTAAATGTAATTCCGGAAGTGGTATGACTTGTATCACATCTATTCCGAGATCACTGCATTTGATTATACTCGGATGTATCACATTTTCATAATGCTTAGCCATCTTTTTGTCTTGGCATTTTCCGTGATAAGACCAAAACGAGTCATGAATTGACTGAAATGAGCGTGCCTGACCAGACACATGCAAACTATCTTTCCTTGCCGTGCACCAGCAGCAGGGAAAAGTCGCACCATGGGACATCAGTCCAAGCAAACAATTCGCAAGTTTGAGATCACATGAAATTGTCAATTTCTCATTGCCGAAATCCAGATCGTTCAAATTTGCTGATACCCATAGTTTTAAAATATTTGGATAATTCTCTTGTGCATTTTCAGATAAGACGACTAGAAAAATATGCTTTATCAGAAACTGACAAACAAATTTTGAGGAAAGAGCCTCCACCGTCAATGTAAATTTTGATGTAGTAGTCACCACGATCTATGCCTCTCCTTTCAAGTATGAGATCAATTAACTGCCGTACATCTTTGCAGACAACATCAGTAGTAAGCTCTACGCCTTTTACAACATCTTGCTCCATGACACAGAAATCAATCATTTTTAACGTGAAGTAGTTATCAAAACAATGATCGGTAGCATACAAGTGGGCTTCCAAATTCGGTTCAATCTTGGTTGATGCTCTTCTCAGCTCATGGCGCAATTTCAAAGATTGAGGGTTGCTTAAATTCATTTCAGATTGAATATTGGTAATATTGACACGAAACCCGAGCATTGAAATCGTCCGTAATTCCACGGGAAAGCTTCAAGGGACGGCCGCCTTCAGGCGATGTCAGCAAGAAGTCATCATCATGAGACTCTTGAATGTAAGAGTGCACAACTTGTTCTGGCAATTTCTTATTCTTTTTCGCCGAATTCAGTAATTGCTTAGCATTCGTCAGAGGTCCGGAGCGAGAGCAGTTCTGTGGTTTTCCTCTACCTATGTCTGATAAGCACAAGCTGCAAAGTTTCAAGCTGATTGGTCTGGAGCTACTACTTTTCTCTTGTGTTGATGGTCTTCCTGGATTGGGTTTGATATTAGTTAACCTGGAACTGACGGATGCATTAGTTTTGGAAATAGTACAAACAAGACAGTCACAATTTGTATATCCTGACCTGTTATGATATTGATGCCGACCAACCTCACTATGATCATATACACTCAATTTACGAGTAAATTTGCCATTGGCGTACTCACCCAAAACCAATCGACATGTTCCACATATAACCGTTGGTAGTCTCCAGTCATCGCGATCAAATCCATGGAAAACAAACTCGGAAATCAAATTGTATTGCCTGTCTGTGATACATCGATTGTCCTTGCCACATTTATTGAAACATATCAAGCAGACCTTTTGCAAACATTCCTTTTGAGTTGATGCATGATGAGCATGAGCCATAACGTCAAACGAATGAAGAATGAGAAAGACTAATGCTTCGATCAGACTGGCTTCGATACGACAGCGGCTATCGAATAGAATAATCGAATGATCATCGATTAGTCACACGGCATGACAAACATCATTGTGTGCGTGCGTCATACTGTCCTCATCAGAAACAGTTCTATTGTTCTGCTTTGTCGATTCGTGGTAGCGCTGTTTCCACATGTTATTACTATACTTACATAAGTGTGAAACCGATAAGACGACACCTGAAGTAATCTGAAGCTAGTCTGCATCTTATACTCTGCTGCAGTTATCATACATTTTAACACCATGTTTATTTTCGACATAATCATATTCACCATTCTAAAACATACCAACCTATGTACAGAGGATATATTCGTTTTCTAAGGCAAATCAATCACCATCAATCAGATCGACATTGATTAATAATTAATATGTAACTTGTAGTCTGCTGCAGTGATGATATTTTGGATATCATATTCGTTTTTTGCGTCATAATCTTACATCTTATCAACATTTTTAACATTTTAATATTCCATATCGTGTAATCGATCATTAATCAATCAATCAGATCGATATTGATCAATAGCTCATCCGAAACGTATAATCGGCTGTAGTTATGATACTTTGGATATCATATTCGTTTTCTGCCAGGTTAATTTGCATATATTACACTATTATGACGTACAAATCTACTAAATCAATCACTGGTAATCAAAAAAAGTCAATTATTTTTTGAAGAGCTCGTTGTACGATTTTTTTGAAATCATATTCATTTTCAGCACAAAATTTTGATTTAGAATCAATTTTCAGATTTTATTGACAATTTTTTCAAGGCTAAAGTCAATTTCCAAGCACCGTGCCATCTGGGTTTTCGGAGATCATCATTGTCCAGGTGCAATATGGCTAACCTATGCCGAAAGGCACGTATCATTCTTCAGCTGCACAGTCCCGAGAGTGGGATTCTTCGGGATGTTGGAATCCCAATCTTCTGGTGTAATGCATTAGGCAAAATGGTTATAGGCCCTAATTTTAATCAACGAGCCATTTTACTGGTGCAGCTACTGCTGGTTGCTGGTGTTCCTATATTTCGCCATTCTCGATCCAGGGGTTGAGCTCGCAATCCCGAATCCCTGTGATTGAGAGAGGTCAAGATTTTGTAGACAGGTTATCATCACAAATATTTACTTTATCAACCCCCAATCTTAAAAGATTGCAGATATCTGATCGATTCATCTACTGCACATTAGATTGCAACAACTTTTAATAACATAATATATTCAAAAAATATTCGCAGTTTGCAAACGTACATTTGAATGAAAGTCATTGATTTGATTTTCAAGGGGGTCAAGATAGAAAATATTTCACCAGCCTTAGTGAACTACTTGAAATCGCATTAACTCTCGAATCAATTAAGAAGCAATAAGGATGCGAATAGTTCTTTTTCAAATTTCTTCAGTATGTTTTCTCATTTACCTCTGAAGTACACAAACAATAAAAGTAAACAATCGGCAGTCACTGTGAGAGAACAAAGACATGCCATTGCTAATTGTTTTGTTTTGATTTGTTCACCCCCTCCTTCCTTCGTGTTCAACCCCTCCTCACCGCTAGAATGCGAGCTCAACGACTTTCCTTTGCAAGAAAGTATCGCCATTGGACATCAGCTCAATGGTCTCGTGCACTTTATTCTGACGACTTTCCAAATCTTTGCCACTTCTAAGCGACATGTTAGACGGCCCATGAGTCAACGATGCCATCATCGATTCACGACGGCAACTGTTTAACACCCGCAGAAAGTTATGGTATGGGGTGTTTCTCGACAAGTGGCACTGCAGGTCTATATTTTTTGCCTGCAAAAACGACAATGAACTCAGTGAGATACATGGAATTGCTTAAAGAAAAACTTGTGATTCACATGGACATTCAAAATGCGGCTTATTTTTTTCAGGACTCCGCTTCATGCCATAAGGCAAATATTGTGACACAATGGCTCCAGTAAGAACAGATTCAAGTGCTTCCTTGGCCAGGAAATAGTGCGGAATTTGACTCTATAGAAAACTTATGGGGTATACTCAAAAGACACGTCGCAAAGCAAAAACCTTCATATCTGCCGGAGTTTCAGACCATCATTTGCGAAAAGTGGTGCTTAGTGGTGCAGGGTTTTTGCAAAAAACTGTCTGACTCCCTGCCAAAACGCCTTGCTGACGTCATCCGCAATAATGGTTGGATGACAAAATACTAACTACGCACGCTTATGTGCATGACCTACGAAAATATTGATGATAATTAATTATGATGCATCCGTGATTTTGTTGCGAATAAGTATAGGATATCACACTGATTTCAGTAGATAAACGCTGAGAATCTACGAGTATCATAAGCTATCTATTCTCCGAGCCGGAGGCGAGGTGAATAGATTGCTTATGATACGAGTAGATTTTCAAGCAGCGTTTATCTTCGGAAATCAGTGTGATATCCAAATTTATATGACCGATATCTTAAAGGGAATAGAAATTCATAAAACTCAAGCGTTTAACACTGCAAATGTTGACAACATGAAAGACATGTTTAGTGGAACTTTCTCAAACTGCGTATTCAATGTCAAGTTTGAGAAGTAAGAGACAATGTGACATGACTCATCATGGTATGATGCTTATTGTTGATAAATTATTAAAATTTGTTCAATTTACTAATTTATCATAGTTTTCAATATTTTACTAAGGATCTATGTACGCAGTAGAATAAACGATTATATTCTATCGTTAACTATCTACAATTCTACTGATATCGGTCATATAAATGCATTTTATTGGATAAATTGGTTTTTACATGATAAAAGCATCATCATTTCGACGCCACTGTAGTTTGGGAGATCAGAGGGGGGAAGGGGTAGGAGAAATTCTACCCCCTCCAAGTGCGGCGTGTCTTTAACTACATTAATTAAGAACTCCTTAAAATCTCGGTTGTAAGTAAGAGAAACTCTCAATTGCATGACTGTCAAAGTTGCACGTAAATTCATGTCGCATCATCAATCTTCTGATTTTTCTTTGAATGAAGATGAATCATTCTACCATTCAGATTTCCATTTCACTTCAAAGTGTGCGTCCTATTTCTAGCAACTTTACTTTCTATTTATAACTTCCTGAAAATGTCGGCTTATTCCGTCCTGTGTTTTTGCTGGTTGTCTTTTTTCCAATTCAGATGACTGCAGATAATTTATATCCACGACTGCACTCTAAAAATACACTCGTGCATCCTAGAATAATTCAGCCACATCTTGATTTAAATCTGTGATTCCAATTTGAAATATGGAAAGTTATATCCAAAACTCGCCTCCGCTCAGGAAATAGCGGAAAATTGCACTTGAAGTTTTAAACAGACACTTTGACATGTACGCAGCTGCACTGTCTCAATAGAAGAGAGACAGAAGTAGTTTCTGTGTCATTGTCACGTTTTTGGAAGATCCTCTTTCTATGTCGGCCACCGGTCATCCACGTCCAGAATTTTGGCAGTGCTTTGAATCACATGAAACTTTTGTGTATAAACTTCCCTAATGCTCGTATTCAATTGTTGTAGCTCATCCCATTGAATTTCCAATGCATCATCCGATGTCTATGGTACACGAGATGTTCTTTATGTATGATTCACAGACTTGTATTCATAAAATTCGAATTACGGACTTTATATATGAGTCTTCCTTATTTGCAAGCATAATAGATACGCCTGACATCCTTTTCTCTCTTCATTTTTCTCCTCTGGAATTTCAAACACATTAGCTGCTTCATGTTTAATAATTGTAGGTTCTATCACGCGTGTCGATTGAGTTTGTCGAGTGTTGCAACCACAGAATTAGATTGTTTAATCGTATCACTTTGCTAGAAGTGCAAACTGATTCAAACACATGGCATATGCAGGAACTTAATAAGTGGGCAAAAGGAAATTTTTAATACCTTGTAGAGATAGGAAAAATAGTCGTGCGTCGCTTGCGGATTGCTCTGAATTCCTTCAAAATGCCACGTCTTCTTCAGATTTGAAGAATTCAGATCATTGCGGAAAAGTCTTCTCGATAATGTTGGGCCCTCCGATCATTTTAAAAAAAGATAGCAGGCGCATGAAAAAACGTTCAAAAACTTCTCTGTAGAACTTGACATCGTCTGTGTCTCCTTGCTGTGTGATCTGGTTGATAACAGTCACTGAAACTTCGCACAATTTGGCGTGTTTAATGTTGAACTGGCTGCTCCACAGAATTAGACAGATCGTCTCTTCTTCTGTTTGACTAGAAAGGAAACATTGGAGCATGTAACGTTAATGAAATGGCACAATCTGCTGTCATAATACCATAGCAATCGAACAATGAGCAGCCAATTCAACGATAACACGCCAAATTTAGTTAAGCCTAATTTTGTTATCAACCGGATCACATAGCAAAGAGACACAGTCGATGTTAAGTGCTACAGAGAAGTTTGCGAACGTTTTTTCGTCCGCCTGCTAACTTTTTTTAATAATCATCGGAGAGCCCAACATTATCGAGAAAACTTTTGCGCAATGATCTGTATTCTTCGAATCTGAAGGAATCACCGCGATCGGAGCATTTTGAAGGAATTCAGAGCAATCCGCAAGCGACGCACAACTACAGTCCGTTTCATAAAAAGTGGATCATCCTAAAATTTGACTAAATAAAACATAAGCATGATACAGAAAGCATTTTTCATGTTATTTCATGTCCCTAATATATTTAAATGTCCTTATATAATCTGATAAGCTATGATACAGTAACGGTTCTTAAGAAGCTAATATTTTGTGGCCCTACCCTTATTGTCAATGACATTACCAATTCGTCTAGGCATTGATTCGATGATATCGTTGATTTTTGACTGATCTAACTTTCTCCACTCTCTTTTTAACAGTGACGTAAGTTGTAATACGCCGTCTGTAGGTAGCAGTGAACGACAAACGTTACGTTTTAGAATACTCCATTCATTTTCTATGGGATTCAGATCAGGAGAACGAGCTGGCCAAGATAATGTCCTAGGCCCTAATTGAGACTTGCATAAGTTGACTCTACTACTCCTGTGACACGTAGCATTATCATCCATAAATAACCAAGTCGATGGATCACCAAGTTGATCTGTCATTTGGCCAATGTTCATTCGTAAAACATTCACATAGCGTTCAGAATTCATGGTTCCTTGCTGTATGTGAAGTTCAGAGCGGCCATTGGTCCAAATGCCAGCCCAAATCAGTAGAGTCGCACCACCTTGTACCCGGGGACGATGTAAATGTCTCGGAATTTCCTGATCAGATTTTATCCATAATCTCAATCGACCATCACTATCCTTCAGACGGACTGATGCCTCATCAGACCAGACAACCCGATCCCATTGATTTCGCCAGTGACAATGACTCATTGCCCATCTGAGACGTCTTTTTGTATGCTGATCTGATAATTCGATCTGAGAAGGCCTCTTACAGCTCTTGAAATTCGACTCAATAAGTCTTCTACGAATAGTGGACTTAGAAATAGACGAGTCTAGTGCAGCCATCAGTTAACGAGAGACTTGGATCAACTTTAACAAATCTCAAAATTAGGCGGTCTCTACGTTTGGATGTTTTGCGTGGACGGCCAGAGCCCTCTTTACGACAGAGTCGAAAATCATCATTATGTCATCGATGCACATTTGTGTAAGGGACATTTAGTCGCTTGCTTGTAGCTCGCAAAGAAAACCCTAGTTCTAGCAAGGCTGACACTTTGCCTTTTGTGAATGCGATCTCGTTATTGTTCATTTGTGCTTTGTATTGTTTTCAACCGGTAAGAGATAGATTTCTAGCTGAAAGCAATCAGGAGTGCTGCCAACACCACCGCAACGAAGTCAGGAAGCTATGGAACATGAAGTCCAGTTAATCACGTGTAGCAGTTACATTATTGTTGATGAATAATGGTGCTATACTGGCTCTGATTGACCGATTTTCTTTATTTTTGTTATGCTTGATAGCTTTTGGCTTGTAGAACAACATATTACATAACAAAGGAAACAAATGTAATTTTATAAGAGTGAGGTATGATTTTGTGTAACATTGCTAAATGAAGATCAAATTATCTACTACTTTTTTATCTATAACAGGAAAACAACTCAATATTCATGCTTGAAATTTCCAATAATGATATTAGTAAGCACAACTGACATATCTTCCAAATTTCAGAGAAATTCGTTCAAGTTTGGCGGAGCTAGACAAAGTTGAAGTTAAGGCGATGTTTAAGGGCGATCCATTTTTTATGAAACAATCTGTATTTTTCCTATCTCTGCAAGGTATTAAAAATTTCCTTTTGCCCACTTATTAAGTTCCTGCATGTGCCATCTGTTTGAATCAGTTTGCACTTCTAGCAAAGTGATACGATTAAACAATCTAATTCTGTGGGCTGCTCATTGTTCGATTTCTATGGTATTATGCCAGCAGATTGTGCCATTTCATTTACGTTACATGTTCCAATGCTTCCCTTCTAGTCAAACAGAAGAAGAGACGACCTGTCCAATTCTGTGGTTGCAACCGAATTGTTTATTCGCGAGAGTGATGCAAGCGATTTATCACTACAGTTAGCCGATTTCTATGTAACTGCCTACACTATGCTAGGAATCTAGACTTTCTTGTTCCGCAATGAATGGCATAGAAATCGTCTTTCAAACATAGATATCTGTAGCCAACGATTCAGGGCTGACCAACTGTCTGTCGATGTGGCCTGGATTGGGATTGTCCAGAAAACGTCGTCAGTTAAACGCTATCGTAACGCTATCATAGCGTTCTCAAGCGAAGTTGTTTCAAATAATAGCACTGTCATAATAAACTTCAGATATTGCTTGCGGAAATACTCGTGATTTCATATCAATCGCTTCGATTTTCTGATCTTAACAATAGCAACTGTCAGTTGATCATGACGTCACAATGCGAAAATAACATGGTATGTTGACCAATTGTTTTCCAAAAGTTTTGGAAATAAACATTTATTGCCTTATTGACTTGTAGAAAGCCGAAATTCTTATAGATTCTCGGTGAATGTGTCCTAGCCATGATAAAATATTATCAGATGTCGCTTTGTTATAGCGTCAGAGAACGCTATCTTAGCGCTCTCATTGCCTTATTAGTCAAACTCGGGTCGGGACATTGCGTCGAAAGAGAACATTTCATACAGAACATAAGAAATGTTTGCGTGTGACACAAGTAAAGAAATATTTGGCCTCACAGTGCGACATCTGTGATTCATACAACTCATGCATTCGCCAAATAACCTGACGCTATCTGATGATCTGATATCTATGATATTATCTCAACAGCTGAAAAGGAGATGTGCATCAACTGCACTTACACGAGAAAGCAATCCAAGTAATTTAGAACTTCATGTCGATGTAACCGAAACTGCCACAGTTAATGAATATGCATGGCCAGAGTGTAACAATTCGGTTTTCCTTTGGCAAGTGTTGGAGCTTTGAGTAAAAAATGAGAACTGCACTTCATTTATGCTGATTTCGATTATCATCAAATTAATATGCTATTAACTCATTGTTTTCTCTTCCTCCAGTCTGAAGCTTCTGCATCGATTGACATGTTCAAAATAGACGACACTTGGCTATCGCATTTGGGGATTTCTTGTTGGAATGGATTCCTCTAGAAGAGTTCCTATAAACCACTTTTTTCACGATCTCTTTGCTCTCTATTAGAGCATTTGTGCAGTACCTATTTTGCCACTTTCACATTTACTCATCAGATTTTGTACCGAAGCAGTTGAAAAACATGAACGTTGGATTCTGATGCACGCGAATATTTTGAATTTCGTTTGGTTGACAGTCCAGGTGTTATACATCTGGGAGTCACAATATGATATTCAATTATTATGACAAAGATCCACACAATGGGTGGGTAGTAATGTCGATTATTTTACACTATAATGCTCAATTGCCTCCGCAAAGCTTGCTCATTGGTGAACTCCTATATTAATAAGAATATCAATTTTCCTACATGAGCACCCAATATGAGGATATAACACACAATGATGCAAAACAACCTTATACATACATAATCGACATGATGTGCTCGTACATGAATTCAGATTCCCAAACTAAAGTGTATCTCAATACACTTTAGTTTCTCAACACACAATTGTTCTTAAGATAGCTGTTGACATCCTATGGAAAATTGCTTTTTTCTCTATATGCATATTTTCTTCCTGCGAAGAGAATGAGGTGCTACTTTTAGAAAGAAGCCACCTCTTTAGCTTCTTCGCCGTCCGTTTCTTGTTTCTTTGTTCATTCATTTGCGCTGCACGATCTCTAATAATAACGTATGTTAGCAAGCATATATTTTAACCCTTTCCGTGCCGAATTTTATTTTGGTAATCTGTTAATCTGTGTGTATTTATTTTTCTACTCTTCCATTACTTTAAAAGCAGAAAACTAGTATTTAAATATAACAACGATAAATTTGCTATTACAAAACGGAACGAAATACAAAATGTCGTCATAATCAATAGGTATTCAGCGGAATTTCACACATGTATGGTACTTAGTGAAGCATTGGCCAGGATGAAGGGCCGGCTTATCTGCACAAGTTTCACAAAAAAACATGGACTCCCTCCTTTGTCCGTTCTTTCGGTCACTGCATACACGACAGTCACGAGTTTGGTTTTCTCTTTGTGTCATTGCCGTGAAAAACAGATAGAAATAATCAATAGCTCTATCACAATTCTCAACATGCCTAGGTCCGCTCGGGTTCTCTGATATATAACGTAAAAGCCTTGGACCTCTGTCCTGAAGTTTTGCGTCTGTCCATTCTCTTTGTGTCATTGCATGGAATTTCCCATTCAGCCGCTCCAGAGATGCGGTCTGTGATGGTCTTCCCCTTTTCTTCGGGACCTCTGGATCTTCTGATCCTACCAAATCTTCAATCAGATCTTCTCTGAAGTTCAATGATGATACATTTTTATCGCGGTCACTGCTGCAACTGTTCAGGCGTTTGAGAATCCAGGCGTTTGTGATAGAGCTTTCCAGAATCCAGAAGAACACCTTTTTCCAACATTTCACTGATTTTTGTGAACTTTCGTAATATTTGTTCAACTGATCATGGAGGTCAACTGCAGACATATGCTTGTTATAGTTAGCGATAACTGCGGGTTTGGAAACAGGGTCTTGGCGACCTCGCAGGTCAACGGTCGCAGTTTCGTTTTCTTTGCTGTACGAACTTATCATACTAACAATCCTTCTGTCACGCCAGTTCAGAATAAGAACATTCCACTTGCGAAATGCTGAAATGTCTCCAGGTCTAAAACCTCGAACGTTCTGTGCTTCTGGTGAAATGCCGACTCGATTCAACTGGATGGTTCCAGTGTAATGAAATCCTTTTTGGTATAGATTTTCAACCAGAGGCACAGAAGTGTACGGTCGGTCACTGTAAATATGATGCCCACGGTTAGCAAATGGAGTAACCATGTCGATAATAGCTTGACCTGTCTTTGAAATACCTTCCTCTAAGTTCTGATTAAGATCACGACCACAGTAGAGCAAGGCATTTAGTAAATATCCTTGGTGAGGACAGGCAACGGTCCTCATCAATAGTCCCACTTTGTAGGCTTCTTTGGGCAATACATACGGAATGAAATTCTTCCTTTGTATCCTATCATTGATTCGTCAGCAGAGAGCTCTTGAAATGGAACGTAGTGATGCTGAAAATTGCGCACAAGCTTTTCGAGGAGCGGGTTTATCTTATTTCCTCTACCGGCATTCGTAGGATGAGCGTGACAGACATGTAAAGTCGTGTGATACAACAGAATGAAACGATTGCGCGAGATAGAGTTACGAAAAAATGGAACATTTTCTTGCCATTTTGTTGTCCAATACATTTGCACAGACGGAAGCCGAACAATGATCATGTTCAGAAGAACTCCAAGAAATCGGGTAAACTCTTCTCGATCGGTCGCTTTCCAGTCTTTCAATCTTGATCGCGGAGGAAGCTCTACGTTACTGATCTTTTCGTCGGCGTATCGATTCACTTTGTCAACAATATATTTCATCCTTGAAAAACAAATAGAAATAATCAATAGCTCTATCACAATTCTCAACATGCCTAGGTCCGCTCGGGTTCTCTGAGATATAACGTAAAAGCCTTGGACCTCTGTCCTGAAGTTTTGCGTCTGTCCAATCGTCCGTTGAAGTAAGATCACGAGAAGCGGCAGATGCAGTTCTAACCGATGACAATGCATTGTCTGAGTCTTCGCCAGATGAAGCTCCATCACTATTACATGTAGAGTTGTCGATGTCAGAGTCGTCGATTTCAGATTCATCTGAATCTGATTCAGTCTGATATCAACTCCATTGCCGCCTGTGAGGTTAAACGACGAGGCATTTTGAAGAGCAGTCTATGAATAATAACAATCACTTGATGATATCCCTTTAGACTGCACTCGAAGCTCACAATCGATTCTTATTTGCCCATCATTGTTTGGCAATGACCTTGAAGACGTTCAACGAAAATAACATCATGCAGCATGTATCGATGTGCGTCATACACGTGCAGCACTCACAGTCATCTTATTTGATCGATGCAAAGGCAAGCAGTGTCTCAGCGATCGGTTATATAAGAAAAAAGAACAAATTGACATTAAGAAAAATATTGAAAATTGCAGGGCGGATATATCCGCCCACGGCATGGAAAGAGGAATGAAATGAAATAAACGATGGATCAAGTTGTCATGCAAATGATGTGCGGCTGGCAGGTTCTGAACCTACGAAATAGACCTCTGCTCTATTAACTGAGCTACAACCTCTTACATGCGACTGTCCGTTAAAATCAATGATTTGTGAGTCTGAAGGATCGTAAATTTGTATTCGATGTTTGGGCTGCCCGTGAAATAGCACACATGACATATAGCTGTACAAGTGAAGACCTAGTGGCAGTCGAATGAAAGGAACATTTGCAGAAGTACTTCCTTTAATTGAGAAAATTTTATCTATCTATTAAATTTTGAAAACATGATGACATTCATTATATTCATAATTAAAGACAACAACAATTCTCCACCTACACAGTCTCTCATACAAGTTCAACATTCAGTTGATTTCTTTCTTGCCTTGTTCTTTGGTAATAACACGGCAGATGTCGCGACTTGTTTTCTCGTCCCAATTCAACTGACAGTTGGAACAGATGAACCGAAAAGAATCATTTAATTTTCCATTAATCCAACTATGCGACTTCAGGCGAAATGGAGTAAAGTCAATTACGAGAAATATAGGATGAAAATATATGAGGCCTTTTATCTACAGATGTGCCGCGAGTTTCTGATCATCGAATTTGGCTGTCAAAATATCAGATAAAACAGTCAGATGAATGGCCAAAACCCTTACTCATATGCCAAATATTTTGTGCCACCCAATTATTAGAATTCTTATCTTCTAGCTTCGTATGCATGAAACAGTGACGCTTAACTATCGCCCCACTGGGGGGCGTTTTTCGCCCGTGACGAATTTTTTGAATATCTTTTAAATCATAAAGCTTCGACCACCAGATTTCTCGTAACTTACTGTCTACGTATTATGCAACTTCTGACCGCAGGAAAATAATTTTGGCACAATGCTTTTGGCGTGAGAATTATTTTGAAATTTGAATGTTTTGGAATATTTTGGCTGATTTCTGCGTATTTCACTTCTAGCGCATATTGCTTTATCCATTCTTGATGAAATAAGTTGAGATTACATAGATGATTCTTCCTATTAATATAGAGATATTCATAAATGCAAAATCTTTAAATTTGAAATTATCTGCCTATTATGCATGTCTCAAATTTCAAGTGTAATTTTCTATTGCTTTTGTACTTTTTTGTTCAGCATCTAATCAGCAATTACTGAAATTTTTCGAAATCATATTGCTTTAAGCCTCAGTGTCTCGATAAAAGTCACCGAATGGGTTGCTTCTCTATCTGCAGAAACTAGATAGACATACTAAAATGTGCGAATGAGCTGAACTAAAAGTTTAAATTATTTTCCACTTCAAATAGTGATCTTATGGAAAGTTATGAAAAAAATTGGCACTTTTTGATACAGTGTAGACACTGTAAGCCGTTGACCGACCCTACAAAATTACTGACAAAATCAACCGACGATAGTCACCTCCAATATCCTGCGATATGCGACGAATTTGTAGGTTCTCCACCGACATCGAAACAGATGCTTTGTATGCAAATTAACTAAAAAACAACTGTTGAATATTGATTGATTTTTTCGATTAGTGATTGTTTGACTTTTGGGCAATCTGTATTACTGTGTGGCAAAACGATGATTTATTTTGACATAATTTAATTAATTACCTACATTTTTGATAAAATTTAAGCTATAATTCATTGCTATTCATTTTGTCGCTTTTTGTCAGATATTGTAGGTGTTCAGTGGCAATCATCCTACAAGAACTAACAATGACCGACAAAATAGATTTTGTAGGATAAATGTCTGTCAATTGTGAGTCAACGGTTTACAGTGTATGATCTTCACCTCAGCCCAGGGATGACCTTAGAAATAAACCGATGCTGTTTTTCTCTCCTTTTGATACATACATTCAAAAGTCGAAACTCAACTATCCTGAGAGTTAATAAATTGGTTGGTGAGCAAATAACAAAGAAGAAACAAAGAGCAAAATGGCGTATTTTAAAACCAAGGGATTCAGTTGGTCTCTTATGACTTCACTCGTCAAGCATTCGTCGCTCAGCTTGAGTAATACTAACTTGGAGAATCGCTTCGAATCTTGTGACATAATTTTACCCATTTGCCCTTGCTGAATCGCATCTTAGCGTATCAACCCAGCATAGAAACATCTCTCGGTTAATTGCAATAATAGAAATGTTTTTGGATTGAGGGGCTATATGAAAACTTTATTGCATCAATAGAACAGTGAATTACGATTCATTTCAGCATTATACATTGTATGGCACAAAAAATGTGAGTAATTTTAGCAGCAGAGATGGAAACGCCAAATTGAAGTGCAAAATTTACTTTTATGCCATAATTGTAGTCAAGGAAATGAGCTTAGAAAAAAAGCTAATAAGCATTAATCGTTGGTAATGCTGGGATTAGCGCTCAAATTATAAGGCCTATAAAAAATCAAAACTTTCAAAATTTCCATAATTTTCCAATATTTTCCAAAATTTTTCAATTTTTCCATAATTTTCCACGGAAAATTTTCATCACTATTAAGCATTAATCGCTAGTAATGCTGGGATCATCGATGCTTGTCACTCACATGAGTTTAGCGGTTGCTTCGTAGCACAATCCTCAGCAGTATTCAGACAATTTTTGTCAGGAACGCTTTATTAAAGTTTAACTTTTGTCAAATTGTGCTTTCAACTTGGGGCTCATTAATATATTGCATCGCAATCAATTGTTTGCAAAAGTCGAATGTTCACTGTCAATTAAATGAGTTAAGCATGTTCGTCCGTTGATGGAAAGTAAAAAGTGCTATTTCGAAATGTTTGTTGTAATTTTAAAAGATATAAAGCTAATATAAAGTATGCTGTCGAGAAAGTTCTCGGCAGATCAAGTTCCTCGACTAATGAATTTCTCTAACTGGCAAATTTTGGAAGCCAGAAATTTCATTCAGTGCTATTTTGAAAATGAGTTTTTGGAGATATATTGCTTTCAAGTGTATTGTTTGGCAAATGGCGCAGCTTCCATCTACAGAATAATATATTTCGAAAAATGACAATACGACATTTATGATTCGATGTTGAGATGCTTACAATAACCACTGTCTAGCTCAGTGGTGGGCAACCAAGTTGGGATAGCGGGTCACAAGGAGTGGCCCTCGAAAAGGCTCGCGGACCACCAATTTTAAAAGGCAGTATTATAGGCTTTATATTGTCTTATTCCGTACTTGTGTTCGAAAACCGTGCTGGGCTCCACAAATGGTAGTCGTGTGCTAATGCACACGCTAATGCTAATCGATTATACGAAATATATATTAGTGTACTAGTACGCAAATGGAATTCAGCAAGAATATTTGAAAAATATTGGCCTGTCAAGAGCATGCGGTTGGATTCCTTCATTCGTAGTCAAGATCCAATTAGTATAGCCTCTTTCAAGGTTCATTGAGGCGTGGTTTATTGCGTAGAGAAACATGCTCAGCAGGGCATTGAATACTATGTGACTTAGCACAAACTCGCGCAGGTGATGACCATTGATTGTGTATGTGAGAAGATATTCATTACGAAAGGAGCATGGTTTGATAATTCGAATGTCAATTTTTGTTTTTTTGTGCCATCATATTGCTCAGTTAGCTGTTAATTTATGGTTTTGCAAATTCTAAAGAGGATGCCTCACCCTTAGATGCACTTCTCAAAGGTCGAAGTCGGAGTGAATCATTTTCACATAATCGATTCAAATAATGTGTGCGGGCCACCCAATATGTCCCGGTGGGCCACCAGTGGCCCGCGGGCCACGCGTTGCCCACCACTGGTCTAGCTGCTGATTGAACAAGAAAGCTGAAGAGACGCCGAAAGGTTTATTCATTTAATTTTCATGTTTTCAGAGTAAATATGCGTCGGCGACAATGTTTGACTTTTTCTTGACGATTGATGCACAGTTTGAATCATTTATGGTAAACCAATTGTCGGAAATATCCAGTAAACATCTAGAGTTTGTCAATTATTTACATACAAATTAATCCTTATAGATAAAGAACGACACCCAGAAATTATTCATGGACCGATATATTTCGCAGGATTCTCTCAAGGCACACACCGGAATGAAAATTTACACAGTGGAATCAGCATGAACAAGCTAGCATGAACTATGTTTTTGACAAGTTAGAGAGATATACGAGGACGGCGAAGTGAACATATGATGCAAGTACTTACATAAGAAGAAAAGGTTACAAAGTCATGATACTAAAAAATGTAAAGAAGTAGCATTAGTACAATGTAAAATCATGTCAGAAGAAAAGTTGGCACGGTAGAAATACAGAAGTAACAGTCTCCTTTTGTACCACACTGTAAATCGCTGGATACGAAAATTACATACAAATATATACCAAAATTACATACAATTTGAAACTAACATCTGATACGAGATTCTCGTATGTTTACAGAGATCTGGTATATTTTTCATACCAAATCTCATTTACCTTCGTATGTGATTGGTATGTAGCGATACGAACTATTCTATATGTGATTGGATGTTTTACACTGAAATACGAATTGTTGGTATGTTTTATATACGAGACCCGATGCAAATTCATCCTTATTCGTATGCATCTGGTATGTAATTGGTATGTGCAGCTTTAAGTTACATAGCAAAAAAATGTATGTATTACATACTACTATCAAATAACTTGTTCAGTAATACCAGTCGCGAATATTTTCTGTTTGATAGAGTGATATTTAACTAGATTAGATTTATTGTGAATTATATGCCCGCGAGATTGTCGTTGTTGCTACTTGTCTAGCAACATGAACAGAACGTTTAGTTAGCTCTACTTTATGAGCCAAGTTGATTAACGTCAATTCATTCAAACGATATCTTTCGTGCAATCATGTTGACTTATATATCTCAAACATAACTATTTTTGCGTTTAATGAATTATAATGTGTTTTTATTTCGGATTGATAATATGCTTTATTTCAAAATTACATGATGCATAATTGTTGATGGTTGAAATCTTATTGATTATTCATGAAATGCCTTAGACTTACGTGTATTAAAATCGAATTCAGTATTTAAAGAATGACTCTTGAATGTCATTATCTCACTACTTGCAGAACAGTAGTAACATTAGTGTGATCTTTATTGACAAAAGTCATGAAATCAAGATACTTTGGAGATGATTGATGATTTCTTTTAACATTGTGCTAGTATGGCTTTAGTATGTAAAGCATACCACATTTGAAATAACATACGAAAAGCATACAAATATATACCAAGAGAATACAGAAATATACCAAAAAAATATATTGGTATGCATCCTTCGTATGTGATTGGTATTGAGCGATTTACAGTGCACAGAATTAGATTCATCTGCGCGCGCTTCGGTTTCCTGGAAAGGATGGGTTATATGTAACCTTAATATCGAGATGGCACGTAACAGAATTAGACAACTTGCTCCTTCTCGAATGGATAATTCGTGTATCGCTTGCTATTGGAAGTGGCAGACAATAAGCTGTCAGCAGAGGACAACAGAGCCAGTGACAGGTGCAGTCGAATTGATATAGCACATTGGATTGGGATTCCAGAAGCAGCCTGTTCTTCAGATTCGATCGCCACTGAGGTTGAGTTCTTGAGAACACTAAAGAGACTTAATGTGTAAGTGGGGTTGCGGCCTGTCTTGGGAAGAGTGCATGTCGATGAAGCTCGAAGGAAGCCCATTGCCGATTTATGTCTTTCGGAGGAATTCACATTCAGTCGCTATGGTCTCAGGAGAACATATGCGATGAGCTGGGTGAAAAAGGGTTCTTACCAATCCAGCCTTGAATAACTTTGGGACGAAGCTTCTAAAGTGGGCATAAAAACTCGACCACGACGATTTACGATGAACTGAAAGGATCGACTTCCCACTATCATTGTGGAGAACAGAAAGATAAAGGAACGCCAGACGATTGTTGCTTTCAACTTTCGGCGTCGCAAGACGGTGCATCCATATCTGTCTCTTACCAGTGAAGTTGAAAGCAACAATCGTCTGTCATATCTAACCAGCTATATCACATACGCACATCCATCGAAGAACTGTATTGGCAATTAAACACAAATGCAGTAGGATCAATAAAATATGCACAAGAATTAAAGCGCAGTCGGTGAAGTTGTAAATGGTGGCAAGTCACAAAGCACTGTCAGAGTGGACGGAGAACGTTGGCAGGACTCAAAGTGCGGTTTTTGATCCAAATTGATGTCTTAGGTTCATTAAAAGGATATCGATAAAATGTCACAAATTGGTGTTTGCAGGATCGCCACTTGTTTTATTGTACCCACTTCGATATGCAGGAACACACCGAGCCGTCATTTCTGTGAGCATTTCATTTTTTGAGGTAGAGTCTCGACTCAAAAAAGTATCTCTCCGTGAGCTAGCAGACCGTACCAACCTGTGACGTCATCATGACCGATCGCGATCCCAAGTGGATGACGCCATTAACGAAACATGTCATCAACGAGAAATGGAGAGCAGTTTTTGTAAAATTTGTGAAATTTTTCTAACATTATCATCCATGAACTTGAGAATGAAAAAAAGAAGCATTTTCAACAATTTATTTAGCATAATTCGCGCTTTGGCAATAATATTACATATGATATTTATTGATAGAAGTTACAACATTTCAAGTTTCCATGATTATACGAGAAGCAGCGGAAGTATTACATCAATATTTGTCTGAAAACAGACGAAATTGTTCACATTGTTCACATTTGTTCACATTGACCTGTCCAAGTGCTTATAACATATAATTCATGCTTGTGTTGGAAAGTACGAAAATCTATTAAAAATTGACTTAGTCGAGTGGTCCATTTTTATGAACATTGCGTTTCTTTTAATTGGGATAACTTTCAAGTTCATCCACAAAAAAAATTCCTTTTAAGCACCAATGATTCTTTATCCGACGTGGCACGGCTTCCTAGATTGGTCAACTACGTCACAAGCACTTCAGATAGTTTCACGATTTTTCAATTGCGATCACTTTTCTGTTATTACTTTCTGTATTCAAAGTGTTCAAAGCATCCGGACTCTATCGATAAGCGTCTATTTGTCTATCACAGATGAAGTTGCTTATAAAATAGACAGGATCTTTGGCGGCCAGCGGTACGTTATCGGTAGACGCAGGTGCAGTTTACTTGTAACTTTTTTTGTGATAGACCAACAGGCACTTATCGAGAGATTGCGGATACTTTGTTCTGCCTTAAAGACTTTGGGAACATGGCTAACCTCTTTCAACACTTAGTCAACTACGTCATTATTTTATGTGAAATGAAATATAAGAATACATGTACATCCCTCCATCGACGCATCTTTGAAATAAATCAATGTTGCAATAATATTATTCATGCATTCTCGCCTTATAGGCCTTGTGAGATAACGCATTGAAAAATTGTGAATAAGGATGACATGAAAGTCAAGACTTTTCTAAACCTCTTCAGTAATCGTGGCATGGTTATGTATTTCCATTCTTTTTTTTCTGCTTCTATTTTCTTTCCTCAATCTAGATATTACTTCTAGATCATAGAAGATACTGTTCACATTCATCTTGAATTTCTGGATGTTCTTTTCGTGCCACTCCTCACAATATTTCCATAAAACTCAGCTTCTTGAATTACATGCTAATAGCTGTTGATATTCATTTTCTCTTTGCCATCTACTTCTTGATGCTTCAAGTTCATCAATAAAATAAGCTCCGCATGTTTCACATTCGATTTGACGTTGACAATCTCCTTTTCTTCCACGTTCACAAATCATGTATTATAGCACCGAACCTTATCCTTCTATTTCATACCATTAATTCTTTCCTGTATTTGTTTTACTCCTCCAATTTCATCTTCAAGATCGTGTTCCATGCTTTGGCCGCTTTCCTTGATCACATTCCTTGATAATTTCATTATAAGCATTCAATGAATGCAGAGTGAAAAATTTCATACATCAATTTCTTCGTGTAAACGGAATATTTCATTCTTGTCATTAAATCGTTTACATACTTGGCCTTTCTATGTCATTGCAAAGTTTTAATATAGAATAGTAAAATTTTGCTATACACCTGTTTGTGCTTCTGCATAAGTTTCTTGAGTAAAAATTGTTCTTTTCACATCCATTGATTACGCAGAATTAGCGTGTATCACTACATTCAATGTAACATTCTTTTTGTATAAATCATTGAAATATTATTGTAACATGAATTATTTCTAAGCGCGTCGAAAGAGTGATTTATTCTTATATTTTATTTTACACAAAGTAATAGCCTTTTCAATTGCACTAATTAATCAATTGACCAACCGACTTGGTTAAAGATTGTGCTACTTTTTACAAATACCGGTACATGCATATGAAAATTGAAAATTCCCGTTCAAACGCTCAGTACAAGCGCAGGATGATTTAGATTCCCCTTTGTGATAGTTCAAGTTTTATTTCAAAAGTTGAGAATACAGCTTTGAAAACTTGATTCTCCAATCGCTTGGTTTTACTCGAAGAGAGTAGGTCCTTGAAGCTTTGTGCAGTCTCAGAGCTCAGTAAATTTATGAAATGTGGTATTGATTTTTACAGTAGGGATGTGGAGTCGGAGTCCCGGATTCTTATCAGTTTTGATGGACACGGAGTCCTATCAAATGATAGGAATCCGGACTCCGGCCTATAACTAGACCCGAAATATAATACAAACAAATTATTTATTCTCGTGCATAGCTGTCTTGATGTGAACTTTCTTCGTCAAACAAAGTACGGAGACAGCGGTGCATGCAAAGCTTGTAATAGTTGAGGGAGTGAACCGTAATAGTGAAAAAAGGAATGTCGTTTCACTCGGTGATTTAGTGGAGAAGACAAGCCTCCCTAGTCTCGATCACACCTACGCACCAAAAGTCACATCAGATACAAAAGTGAAGTATTAGTTTGATTGAGAAAATTACCTCTTACCCTAACGTCAATCGTGTGTGATGGCTGCTCTAAAGCGCATATTGACCCATTTATGCCGGATGTGCTAAACATCGAGCATGAAACAAATAAAGTTTTAATGAATTTTTGCTACATACAGACCTGCATTTGACTAATTTTCAGAGACTAGAACTTTTTAGGGTGCTATAATTTCTTTGAACGCAAGGGATACATTTTTGAATACTTTAAAGATGAAGGCTGCTAAGTAAACTGCAATACATAGGCAAGTTGAATTTATTTTTTTGTATTTTTTTGTAAATGATGTTTAGTCTTATTGTAGATTTTCATTCAAGGCGCCACATTAATGAAATATGGCTTAGCGCTTATACTCTATTACTCTAAATTTAAATCTTCAGAATTTAGTACATGCGGCATTTGAGTGACATGAATGAAAATTAAATAATGGATTTCTCGTGAATGCGCCGGAGTGCAACAGTTTCCCTTATGATGAATGAATGGTGAAATAATACGGTCGCCATGGATGCAAACAACACACAGCAGGTAAAGCCACAAGATTTGGATTCAAGGTTTGAACCTTGGCGTCCATCCTTGGTTGCTGCCTGTGGTTGGAGCCGTATCCTGAACAGGCCTAACAGGTAACAGAAGTATGATTTTTGGAAAAGCGGCTACGTTTTTTACTACTTGGCGAAAATATTTAAAGATTTATACCCAGAACAACAAATGTCAACATCTAGAGACAATTTTTTTTGGTGCCACTTTGTTTTTCATTCAGTGAAAGCAAATCTGGGTAAATCGTGTATTGAAACATTCCGAACGAATCGCCTTCCAAACAATTCATTCGATTACAAAATAATGTCAAAATCCGGTCGTGGCAGCTGTAGTAGCTGTAATAACTATATATATTTGCATGAAGATAAATACCATCCAGTAATAAATAGTCCTCAGCGATCCGACAAATATGGTTTTTTGATTGTCAGCTTCATCCTATTGATGTAATGGATAATGCGACATGTGCTGAATTTAGCACATATCAGATATCTATGACCATAATGATTCAAACTCTGAAATGCATGTTGGGGGATTGATTAGCATTACTTATGCTAGGAAAAAAATAATTTCCTTCAATTCACCGCTTTCCATCTAGCGGGCATAAATGGGTCAAAAACTGAAAGTATATTCAGATTTTTTGGCGAAGGATGGGTGATCTTCTGCCTGGTAGAGACTGGAGAAAAACCGTGTGAAGCACACATCAACACACAGGGACGTATGAACCGTAGGATTATGCTCATTTTGCTTATTACGGGATTTGATGCTCATAGCTTTCTGGGGTCAATTCAAAACTTTTTTGAGAAAATCAGGCAAAAAATGAAGTATCATTTATAGAAAAGCTGACACACTGATATTGCGCTACATTCATCATGAAAAAATATCAGTGAGCTTTTTCCGGAAACCTATGCGAACGTAGTGGCGCGCAAGTTTACCGGTTTGAATTTTTCACACCAGGTTTCGATTTTACATTACACATGCCATCTAATCTATGCGCATGCCGTGAAATCATTTGATTCAAACCAAAACCTACTCATAGGAGTTAATTTGCTTACCTGTTTAACTTTTACTTATCTAAGCGTTATTTATACTTCAATCATCATTATCTGTAAGCCGATATATCTTTTGAGTGATAATCTGTCATAGACTTGTATTGATTTTCTATGAAAAAATACACGATAGCTTTCTATACAGACAAAATTAAAGCAAGAAATATATTCAAGTAGTCCTCTGCAAATTTAAATCTATAAAGAGTTTGAATACTGATGCGATAGAACTAATATCAGTTGGACTTAGCTTTAAACGTTGAGAAAAAGCATAGATCTACTTGCAATTGCAGTCATTGCCCCATTTCATAAAAATGATTTCATAAGGACACTTACAACAAGAAAAACAAGGCAAGGATTGTTTTAGAAAAGTTTATCAAAAAATGAGGATTTGAAAGAAATCTGTAGAAGCAAACAAGTCTTTTTATAGTATCCACTATTAATGGATTGTCCATGGTCATCCCCTTCTTCTTTAATGAGCCATGATCTCATTTCGAACCTGAAATAGAATAAGCAATTAAGTAGGACGACCATACAAAATATATGTAAAAGAATGTTATGAAATTTTCTGTGCACGTATTATCATCTCCAACATACATGCGCAGCATCTTTAAGTCAAAATTATATAATTCATCATGAAAAATTATAAAACATAAATTTACCAGCATAATCAGTCATACAGCTTATTTGCTCATGCTCAAACTGTACAGTACACGTCATATTTATTATATATTTACGGCATCACCATGTGTCACCATGCTGTTGTTATCGTTATTGCCACTAATGCACTCTTCATAAAGATCATTAGTTCAACAGATGTGATACATGATCCATACGATGTGCTCCATACGCTGATCCATGCTCAATTACTTACAATCAAGTTAGTAAGACATCGTATACTACGGCATTTAGAAGGATAATCACAAAATTCATCCATACCACAGAGATGTAGACCTTCATTTCGAAGGGAAGAAATTGTTCCTAGCAGCCAACTGATGTGGCTTAACTGAAAAGTATGCAATGTCAGACTCAAGCATTCCAACTTAACACACTAAGTCGGAAGACTGTGCTCAAATAGAGAATATGAGGTAACAATGTCTTGAATGCAATGTCAGACAGATGGACAGATGATAGCTGCATACAATGTGCTCTTCACGGCCATCTATGCTCAATCACCAACAATCAAGTCACTGAGATGCCAATTGACGATTGCAGAAATGTCTACTTTAATTTTCGATTAGAAGAAGCGGATAAATTATCATAGTAACCTAATTACGCTAGTTTAACTGAAAAGTATGCAATGTCAGACTCAAGCATTCCAACTTAACACACTAAGTCGGAAGACTGTGCTCAAATACTGGACGTGAGATATTCATGTCACAAAAAATGATTATGTGATGTGATGCATGGACTTTGCTCACTATTTATCAATAAATCACTGTTTGATTACTATGCACTTGTTGATTACTATGTCTCCTTGTTGTTGTGTTTTATATCATTGTTAATGATCGAATTTCGTCATTGACTCAGTCAGGTAAATGAGCTGGCCCACAAGTGACTTACCATTTCTGACGTGTCCTCTTCATCTGAGTCAGATAAACGTAATCTTCCGGCTTTGGAGGTCGCACATTAGTTTTGTCATCGTCATGGCCATCAGTGTTCTCTTGATGCAGAAATGGAAAATAACCTTATTAATTCAAGAGCGAGAGCGTTGCTCATAATTCACCGACCACCTGCGAGTTTTAGACATTTCTACTGCAAATCTTAATATGACTTGTCCTTGCATAAAGGTTACACTTAACGCTTTTATAGATATCAACTACCAATGTCGATTCTACTAACTGAAGACAGCCAGTAATAATTGACCAATCGTATAGCAATGACACCTAATTGGTCGGTTAGCAAGGTGAATGTCATCCATCTGTATATGCCTCATTCGTGAGGAAAATGACAAACCATTCGCCGGTACGTTGAGCAAATATCATTCTCTTGAGTAAGGAAAGGTATTCTCAGCGCGAGATTGCTGCGAGACTGGCTATCTCTAAAACCTCTGTTCAAGAAACAATAGCAAGAAAGAAGAGAACTGGCGATGAAAACCCAAAGAAGAGACCAGGTTATCCACGAAAGACTTCCAAGTGTACTGATAAGTTAATCCGACGGCTTGTGGTGATAAATCCAAAGGAGTCAAACAACTTTATAAAGACACAGTTACCTGAGTGTTGATACCGGGTAGTCAAAAAGTCCTTGGACTCTGGGCAATGCTACACAAATATTTTATTTGAATTGAAAAACAAATAACTATGCCTATACAAGAGGAGGTATACACGATAATAGTCTAAAGAACAATTTGCTCACACAAATTTATTCAAAGTGAAGTCCATTGGCCTGCATACATCGGTCTATTCTGTTGGCCCAATCACGAAATGCAGTAGTAAAATGATGATGATCGATATTTTCAATTTCTTGGGTGATCTTATTTCTTAAATTATTGAGATTAGCAAATCGTCCTCCAGGAGTAAACACTTTCAAATAGGACCAAAGAAATGAATCACACACAGTCAAATCCGGAGAACGTGCTGGCCATTCGACTGGCCCTCTTCGGCCGATCCATCGTCTTTGCAAATGCTGATCTATCAAGTTTCTCACATCTGCTGCAGAATGGCATGAAGCCCCATCTTGCTGAAAGATCATATCTCTTCCAGTACGACGAGTAAAATATGGTATTACAAGTGGAACAACAACATTGTCTATGTATCTTTCCACGTTCATAGTCTCCCCTTGAATAATGTAAGAAGCAAGACCTCTTGCATGAAACCAGAGCCCAAACTGTTAAAGATCTTGTAGTGCAACTTTTATTTGCAATGCGAACGTGGGGATTTTCAATTGACCAGCAGTGTAAATTGTGTTTGTTCACATTCCCATTTAAATGAAACGAACACTCATCACTGAATGTAATTTTTCTCAAGTAAGCAGGGTCATTTTGCAAATTGTTTTTCATAATTTGACAGAACTGCAATCTTCTGTCATCGTCGCCATCGTGCAGTTCTTGCGAACAAGTAGGCTTGTAAGGATGGGGATGTAGTTTTTCATGTAAAATGTTAAAAGCACTTCCATCTGCAAACAGTGCAGTTCATCTGCAATGTCATCAATTGACAATGTAGGATCATTTGGAATCAGTTGCCTGGTTTCTTCAACCTTGTCGTCTCCACTTGCAGTGACTGGTATTCCTGATCTTGGACGATGTTTTATGACTGATCCAGTTTCCAAAAGTAAATCTCTTAAAAAGTACAACGTACTCTTTGCTGGGCAGTCCTTATTGAACATGTCTCTATATTTTTCTGCTACTTGTGCAGGACTTTTAAATGAAATCATCCAAGACGCCAAATATACTTTTTCTTCAATCGGTAAATCACCCATCACGCACAGCAGCTAATGTTGCAATCACAAATGCTACAGACGCGCGCCGTACGATTTCTCTACCTTCCTATTATGATTCGAAATTATTCACATTCAAATTGCTACGCAGGCGTATTGATTTTTGTTCGCTTTCGGATGACTAGCACAATACATACCTACGCGTGGCTGCCTGCCAGCTATTTGTTTTTCAATTCAAATAAAATATTTGTGTAACATTGCCCAGAGTCCAAGGACTTTTTGACTACTATTGGCGCATCCACAATTCGTCGACGACTGCAAAGACTTTAATCTCCGTTCTTACAAGCCGGCCAGAAAGCCATTATTGAATGCGCGAAATATTCGAGATAGACTCACATTCTGCAGGACTTTTCAAAATTGGACAGAAAGTTATTGGAGCAATGTTCTTTTTGCAGACGAATGCTGTCTATGTCAGTTCAATCCGACAGTCCAACGCATTTGTAGACCACCAAATCAGCGATATGATATGAAGTACGTTCAACCAACGGTAAAACATTCATTATCATTGATGGTTTGGGGAGGCATCAGCTCCCAGGGTCGAGCTCCGGGTGCTACGGTTAATTCCGATCGATACATCGATATCTTGCATGAAAAGCTGTACACTTGGTTCACGGTCAGAAACTGCAACATCCTGATGTACGACGATGCCCAATGTCACCAATCAAAGAAAGTCAAGAAGTGGATTCAGGATAATGTTCATGTCCTCAGTCCTTGGCCAGGCTCCTCCCCGGACCTCAATCCTATTGAAAATTGTTGGAGCCTGGTCAAGCAGAAAGTATCCCTACGGAATCCCATCTCTTTGAATGATTTGCGCCGCGAAATAATTCACGTTTGGACAACTGAAATCACGCAGGAATATTGTGAAAACATGATTCAAAGTACTGTATGCCAAGACGGATCAAGGCTGTTCTGGCAGCTAATGGACAAGTAACAAAATATTAAACTGAAAAACAAAAATTAAAGCTTTTTTGCTTAATATATTTTTTGGAATGACAACTAGCTTTATGTTTACCTTTAAACATCGTTCTAGAATTCATTATGATGATATAAAAGCTGTAATGATAATTCAAGGCCAGTTTGATAGAAAAATCGTTAAATCAAGAGGTGGTTGGTGAATTATGAGCAACGCTGTAGATGTGACGGATGATACGTACAATGTGCTCTTTACGGTCATCTATGCTTAATCACAATTACTCACTACTTATACTTATTTAGAAGAGCATTAAATTAAATTCATAAGATTCATATATACTTCAGAAATATCTACCTTCACTTTTGAAGAGAAAAAACGGACACATTATCTCAGTAGCCAAATGATAATGGGTTAACTTTAATGTACTGTGCAATATGTATATAGTATTATACATATTATACATAATAATCTGAATTCGGCATTGACTCAGACGAGTAAATAATGAGGCCCACAAATGACTTACCTTTTCTGACGCTTCCTCTCTATCTGAGTCTGGTATACTCTAGTTTTGTATCCGCAGCTAGTCTTGTCATTGTCATCAGTGCCATCGTCCATGTCCCACTTTACGGATATCTATGCATGTGACTCAAATAGAAGTTGATATAAGATATCCATATTTAGCACACTTTAACAAGTGCATGAACTTCACACAGCAAGCATAGGTATACTTCATAAGCAAAATCCATTTCTTTCAATGAAAATGAAATATCCGATGAGAGTAATTAAACTTTTTAGACTCTCACATGTATTTTCTCTCAATATTGAAAAAAACATTGACATTTTGCTATGATTTGAGTATGTCGATAACTATGCGCGCATAGATTTATGTGAGCAAAAACCGTCAAGAGTCAAAGTAACCGTCAAGAAAAAGCAATCGTGTCAGAGACAGATCACAAAGTAAGTCAAAATTCATTCATTTCCTAAAATAGTGAAACAGTCAATTGCCACCCGGAGTCGGAGTCAGCATCCCTGGGAATTCCTAGATCAAGTTTTCAGCGGTAAATGAAATGGAATCAGAACTGTTGCCTTATGATATTCGTTGTATCAAGCAGGTGACAAATGCAACTGAATGAAAGTTCTCTTTGTTCTTTCATGAATGATTGGGTCGTAGTCAGCGACACTCATTGGAAGGTTGACATTGATTAATTGTCTCTTTTCCGCTGATTGTCACTTTTTTACTGATTTGCCGGTGTTGCGGCTGTTCCTTTGTCTTTTTTCGGTTAAGACGAGTTGCTTGCTTTCTTCATAAATGTTGACGATCACATGTTATAATATTTGTTTATCGAGTGAATGTGATTTCAAAGAGATTTTTAAGCTAAGATGGGTGAAACACGTTTCTTTTCTCGGTACGCTCAGCTTTGAAAGAACACCTTTTTCTTTGCAGTTATTGGACGCGACACTGAAGCGGTTCGAAGTGTTGAATTCCCTGATCTCACAAAATGTTGATATTTGCTTGGAAACGATCTTGAAAAGCAAGGAAATCTGCAATCGATATTATCTGAAGAAGAAGAAGAATACACATATTTTGGACATTTAGCTTTGACCTAAGTGACAAGACCTCACTGTATTCCTATTTTCTTTTTTTATCATGAAAATGATTTTCGAGCTTAATTCCTTTTTCACGTCAAAGTGTATAAATTGTCATTTTATGCGACACCATGATATGCACATGTCAATCCAGGTGCAGAAAGTTAATGAAATCAAGCGGCAATTGCATGATCTGGATTAAATGATGCAACACGACATCAACGGGTAACATGAAATGTTCACATTCAACTGTAAGCTCGGATCTTCCGTCTAGAAATAAACATTTGACAACTTTTTGATTGATTGATTAACATATTGTTGTTAGAACACCTGACTATAATACTCATAAAAACAGATACAAGGGAGCCATCATTACATGAATCCAAAATGACTCCACACAATCTCACATCTTCAGCATACATGTCAGACAAAAAGTAATTGATAAAAATACGTCCCAAAAGTGGATCCTTGAGGTACACCATTTGTGATTCATTTGTGTAATTGTCCACGAAATGCACCAAAAAAGGAGGAAAAAAGCCATTCGACATCTTGTTGACAAGGTGTCTGTGCAAAACACGATCAAAACCTTTCGTCAGATCAAGAGCACAAATAAATGACAAGCCACTGCATCAGACCTCTCAGATTGCATTAGCAAAAATTCTTGAATAGCTAACAGAGCGCATGATGTTGAGCTATGGGAACGATATCCAAATTGAGAACTGTGCATTCGTTTCACAAATCCATTTTTGAAGAAATTTATAATTGACTTTTTGATTATTTTAGCAGGGACAGAGAGCTTGGAAATCTGTCTAGTGCCAGTAATCTTGGGAGGATGGCTTTTGGGCAGAGGCGCAATATCAGCGGATTTCCAAATTGGCGAAAGATCGGTAGTCTTCAAACACATGTTGAAAATCAAAGACAGCGGACTGGAAACAGCACAGGCGAACTTGAACCAGGCAATGGGAGGAATTTCATCAGATGAAACACTGGCACGGGGATTAACTAGTAGAAGATCTAACACAACACGAGGCTCAAATTCGAATCGTCGATCATGTAGGAAACAATACCAGAAGCACAATGAGCCAATCATCATTTGAAGCACCGTTGATTACTTTCTTGTAGATATCTCAGGGCGATTTATTATCCGCGATGACTCAAGAGCCCCAAGACTACCTGGCTTCATCGATAGCGTTCTTCACTTTGTCACGAAAATGACGATATGATTCTCACTTCCTCCGTCTGTAGGCACAATAGCTTTAATTTATGAGCACTTTGATAGTCGCGGTTATCCACGGCTTTTCTTTCTTCGATACCTTGATGATATTCACAGGTAACCAGGACAAAGCATGCCGAAAATGGCAATGGAATTCTGTCACTGCGATATCTAAATTTTCATTTTGAAAAAGTTCTGTCCAATTTACAGACTCAAGATACATAATGGACGGCGACAAATAAGAACTTGTAAAGTCTTCAACATAAACATATGAAAACTCTGTCACAAATTTAGCTCGGGCTTCAGGAAGAGATCGTCATGATCACTTTTAGCAATCGGAGGTAAATGACATACATCACGATAGTATTGAGACCAATTGTCAGGAGTGAAGATTAAGTCAAGACATGCATCTTTCCTTGTAGAATTCACAACAGCATTAGTCAGATAAATGTTTGACTCAAAAATTGATTGATCAACGTGGTTAAAATCACCACAAATCATAAGCTTCACATCTTGACTGCTGGTTTAATTGACTGTCATGTGGAAAATACAAGATAACTACCAGAAAACGAGAAGAACATTTCGTAATATTATGGAACATCAAAAGCTCAACATCATTATTTTCGGATCTAGAACATGAGATCTTACATTGAAGACTATTCTTAATATACGCACAAATGCTTCCACTTTTCAATGAGCTTACACGATCTGCACGAAAGATGCAATAACTGCAAATAGAAATCGAGTCATTAGAAATGGTATTGTCCAACCAACTTTCGGTAATACAAGTAAAGTCAGGAGATAAATGCGACACAAGAACAGCTGGTTCATCCACAGAATTAGATTGTTTATCTGTGTCACTTTGCTAGAAGTGCAAACTGATTCAAACAAATGGCACATGCAGGAACTTAATAAGTGGGCAAAAAGAAATTTTTAATACCTTGCAGAGATAGGAAAAATAGTCGTGCGTTGCTTGCGGATTGCTCTAAATTCCTTCAAAATGCTCCGATCGCCATGATTCCTTCAGATTCGAAGAATTCAGATCATTGCGCAAAAGTTTTCTCGATAATGTTGGGCCCTCCGATCATTTTAAAAAAAGTTAGCAGGCGCATGAAAAAACGTTCACAAACTTCTCTGTAGAACTTGACATCGACTGTGTCTCTTTGCTGTGTGATCCGGTTGATAACAGTCACAGAAACTTTGTACAATTTGGCGTGTTTAATGTTGAACTGGCTGCTCATTGTTCGATTGCTACGGTGTTATGTCAGCAGATTGTGCCATTTCAATAACGTTGCACGTTCCAATGCTTCCCTTCTAGTCAAACGGAAGAAGAGACGACCTGTCTAATTCTGTGGGTTCATCAAACTTATCGTTATTCGAGTCATTGGATGATCTGCTATGATTTTGTCAGTCATGATTGTCAAATTTGGACATTTTAACCCATTTTAGGAATGACGCTTTCACCAGAATCTTTTCTTCTATGAAATTCATTAAGTAACTTTTTATCAGCAATCAATTGTGCAGGAGTTAGATCATTTCTAATCGAAACAGACTGAAAAGGTCGATTAGGAACTCTAATTATTCCAATTAATGATACTCAGCATGTTGACAATCGTGTGTATACATAACAAGCATGCGGTTGAAACCTTGGTTCCA
>CAJQUW010012730.1:0-58734 GCA_907163375.1 Prostheceraeus crozeri
TTAACAATACACACATACAACACACTATTGACCACTTTATTTTCAATCTGTAAACTGTTGAAGACCTTATAGTCTTTCATTTTACAAATAGTAGAACCGCTTAGTCTAACTTGTACAATCTATAAAAACATTTCCATCATGGACGAACTGATGATAATAGATGAAAAAGTGGTCAAAATAAATTAAGAATAGGCCTTACACTTCTGCATTACAGGTGATAGCAATCGACTGCGATCCATGTGTAAAGAGCTTGTTAGACTACGGAAGAGAGAAGTGTGTTATGTTGCGTGTGGCGCGTGAGTGTCCTCCCATTTCATTCCATTCATCAATTCGTCTCATTGATAGAGACAGGTAGAACTCATGGTTCTCATAACGTATGCTATGGAAAGTTTTAGGCAACCTTCGACAGTTGGCTAAATGTCGCCCGAGTAAAAGTTTTGAGATGATACACTCCTGGCAAACTAACTCATGAAGTAGCTTTGCTGGTAATACATTTCTATCTGTAAACATATGATTAATGTTTAAAGTGAATCTCTAAAACGTTTTCAGCTTATTAATTGTTCATTCCGTTGCATCACACGCTTTAACACGTGGTGGAAACAGTTATAATTTATTTTTAATTTACACTTTAGTCTAACTTGTAAACTATGTAAATCTTGCGATCTTATTTTTTAACATAACAGTTACACCTTTATTTCATACCATATACACTATTGAAACTTTCATTTCTAACTTGTAAACTCTTGAAACGCTTTTATTTTGATATACAAACAGCTAAAACTTAATTTTCTAACTTGACTAAACTCTTGAAACAGTTATACATTTTATTTTTAATTTACACTTAGTCTAACTTGTAAAACTAGTAAATCTTGCGATCTTATTTTTAACCAAGAACAGTTACACCTTTATTTCTAACGCATACACTATTGAAACTTTATTTCTAACTTGTAAATCTTAAAACATTTCATATGGACGATGATGATAGATGAAATAGTGTCAAATAAAATTAAGATAGCTTACACTTCTGATACAGGGATAGCAATCGACTGCGATCCATGTGTAAAGAGCTTGTTAGACTACGGAAGAGAGAAGTGTGTTATGTTGCGTGTGGCGCGTGAGTGTCCTCCCATTTCATTCCATTCATCAATTCGTCTCATTGATAGAGACAGGTAGAACTCATGGTTCTCATAACGTATGCAATGGAAAGTTTTAGGCAACCTTCGACAGTTGGCTAAATGATTTCGCCCTGGCCTACGAATGCATACTACGTTGAGACAGAGGCAATCACTTGCATAACAATGACGCAGAGAGGTTTAACAAGATTGACCATTGCCGAATGTCCTTGCGGTATACATAGCTACGGGTTTCACCGCCGCCCTTTACAGGAACGCCCGTCGAAAGGAAGTATTACAACCGAACTTCATTTGCAACGTTCAAGTTGACTGATAGCAGATTCAACTTAATGATAGTATTCGCCAGTCCGAAGACTGCCCAGGGCAAACCGCGAGGAGGTTCTATCATGTCTTGCCCCATGGTGGCCCTTAAGAGAGCCGATGGTTCGGTCTCGGGAGTAATGTCATCGTACACCCTACCAATTCTACTGAGAGAGTCTTTGACTCTCTCTTTGGTAGCACTGTCGACTTCCACACTAACTGGTACATGGCTAAAAAGTGGAATGTAGCGCCATTCCGTTGGATTGACAGCAGTTGCTGTCATCGGATTGCCAATCTGAGCAAGATTATTAAAAACTCTGTCTTGCTCCTCTAGCCTGACAAACTCCTCAAATAAATTTCGCGGCCTTAACAGCGGTCCGCGAGGAGAGCTGACTTGACTGTTCGGCGTCTGCATGATTGAAATGAAAAGAGAGGCAGTGGTTTATATACCCCTCTAATCGCACGCAACGTTCAAGTTGACTGATAGCAGATTCAACTTAATGATAGTATTCGCCAGTCTAAAGACTGCCCAGGGCAAAGCGCATTGAAAGGCTCTATCATGTCTTGCCCCATAGTGGCCGATTATACGGTAGTGTGTTAGTAGATTTCAATCATTGAAAAGGGAAGATGAGAATCATTTCATTTGTCTCATCAACGTTTATCATGGGAACAATCATTGAAGGGACATCTAATGAATTACATTTCACTCTACTCCATATCATAAAGACTAACCTTTGTCGAATGGCTGAAGTACTCTGACCTGGCGAGAGAAAGCGTCACGTTGAGTATGAAGTCGAACGCCCAACATGAGCAACGGCTCAGAGGTTTCGGTCTCACAAACGACGAACAACCCGTGCAACACAATCCCTCTACGGCAGTACCCGCCGTCCCGAAGGAACGCTCGAGCAAAGGAGGTATTACAGCGATGATGTGCTTTATGAGTAGAAGTGAATCTCTTGATAGCAAGAGACTATTCAAACTAGATAGCAAGTCAAAAATACCTGATAGCAGGACAAATGTATAGTCAGTAATTTACACTTAGTGAGGAATGATAGATTTGAGTGTAGTGAGTGGCACTCGATCCCGTCGACAGCCCGAAGGCCTTGTACTGATCACTAGGGAAGTGAGAGATCTGCCCCGATACCCGCTCTTTACAGCTGAAGACATCATTGTCACTGCCCCGAAGTGGTAACAGGAACGCCGAGTCAAAGGTAGTGAACAGTAGCTGGGATCTAACCCCTCAAAGCTGCCTTAGTCTTAGTTGAATTTGAAATCTGATAGCAGATTAGAGCTTCGCATACTTGAAAACCTTGAGGAAACATCCAAAGTTGTTGCTTTGATCAGCTTATAGCAAGCCGTAGAGAGCTTGATTCACCAGCGTTTTGCAATGGAGATGTTTAGAGGCCACCCATGACAAGATAGCTAAGACTCAACCGATTGGCGTTCAAAGAGATACTTTGAGAGCTGTGTCAAATGCCCAACATGAGACATGAGTTGTCCCAGCGGTTACGGTCTTAAATATGACACATTCCCTTGCCACACTTATCACTACGGCATCGTCCGCCGTCCCGAAGGAACACCCTGTCAGTGGAATATTACAGCAAAACTCTCCGTGTCTTGCTCGCTTTCAGTGAAAAGCCGCTTATACCATGAGAAGACTGGCTCAGACATCATTAAAAATGCTTTCATTGACTTCAGCAGGGTCGAAAACCCCAGAAAACCTCCAAAACTAGTGAATTTAAAATTTTCAACTTTTTAGCACTACTTATGAAATTTTATAAGTAGTTTATCACTTAGGGCAGGTCAATAGCGACCGAACCTTTTTTGAATCAAGTCAAACGGACTTGTAGAAGCAAAGTTACGAGCCTTTAAAGTTTTGGAGTCTTTTATGGCCTGGAGACGAAGGCCATCTCCTGGCGAACCTCTAAGTCTGACGCCTTAGCTGATATCAGCAATGAAATTTTCTAAGTCGGTTTCTTACAGAAACTTGGAATTTGGAATGTCCGAAGCTATCATCGGAGCTCAGAGAGACGACCTACCTCTGACAATCGTTCTCCTCTAAATGGCAAGTCTCCGTCGGTTCCCAGCTTATATAGTGTGTGGCGATCAGCTGATGACGTAATACCCCTCATCCAAACACTAAAAATCCCGTCTATCTCCGGTTCTAGTGCTCCGATTGAGCTGGAAATACACCATTTCCATGTAGAATTTGACGCTGAATCCGAATCTGGCCTCCGTTTTCCCATCCGATGCTTCGTTTTGGCTCTACAGTAGGCAGCCATCGCAAAAATTCTAACTCTGTCGTTTTTCCGAAAAATGTTGAAAATTTTTCTCGCCGATGACTTGAAACTCTCCGATTGACATGAAACTCACCATATAGATAAAGAATCTGACGCTGATTCCAAATCTGAAATCCGTTTTCCAATCCGATGCTTCGTTTTGAAGCTAGAGCCCAAAACGTCCCAAATTCTAACTCTGTCGTTTTTCACCAATGTCCGAAAATCTTAAATGGCATCTCACATCTAAACGAAGACAGATAGGAACAAGCCGATTCTTTCACTGAATTTGTCTCACTCTTAGCTTTCAAACGAGCTATCGCACGACAAAATCCGTCCACTGGAAGCCAAAATCGAAGCAAGCTGTCCAGAGGGGGGGGGGACGTCAGTGAAAATTTTTTCTCTCCGATTGAGCTGGAAATACACCATTTCCATGTAGAATTTGACGCTGAATCCGAATCTGGCCTCCGTTTTCCCATCCGATGCTTCGTTTTGGCTCTACAGTAGGCAGCCATCGCAAAAATTCTAACTCTGTCGTTTTTTCGAAAAATGTTGAAAATTTTTTCTCTCCGATTGACTTGAAACTCACCATACAGATAAAGAATTTCACGCTGATTCCAAATCTGAAATCCGTTTTCCAATCCGATGCTTCGTTTTGAAGCTAGAGCCCAAAACGTCCCAAATTCTAACTCTGTCGTTTTTCACCAATGTCCCAAAATCTTAAATGGTGTCTCACATCTAAACGAAGACAGATAGGAACAAGCCGATTCTTTCATTGAATTTGTCTCACTCTTACCTTTCAAACGAGCTATCGCACGACAAAATCCGTCCACTGGAAGCCAAAATCGAAGCAAGCTGTCCAGAGGGGGGGGGAGGTCAGCGAAAAATTTTTTATCTCCGATTTCGCTGGAAACGTCCTTCCTAACCCAAAATTTCACGTAGATTCCGAATCTGGCCTCCGTTTTCTCATCCGATGCTTCGTTTGGGCGCTACACACCAAAACGTCCCAAATTCTAACTCTGTCGTTTTTTCGAAAAATGTTGAAAATTTTTTCTCTCCGATTGCCTTGAAACTCACCATACAGATAGAGAATTTCACGCTGATTCCAAATCTGAAATCCGTTTTCCAATCCGATGCTTCGTTTTGAAGCTAGAGCCCAAAACGTCCCAAATTCTAACTCTGTCGTTTTTCACCAATGTCCGAAAATCTTAAATGGCATCTCACATCTAAACGAAGACAGATAGGAACAAGCCGATTCTTTCACTGAATTTGTCTCACTCTTAGCTTTCAAACGAGCTATCGCACGACAAAATCCGTCCACTGGAAGCCAAAATCGAAGCAAGCTGTCCAGAGGGGGGGGCCGTCAGTGAAAATTTTTTCTCTCCGATTGAGCTGGAAATACACCATTTCCATGTAGAATTTGACGCTGAATCCGAATCTGGCCTCCGTTTTCCCATCCGATGCTTCGTTTTGGCTCTACAGTAGGCAGCCATCGCAAAAATTCTAACTCTGTCGTTTTTTCGAAAAATGTTGAAAATTTTTTCTCTCCGATTGACTTGAAACTCACCATACAGATAAAGAATTTCACGCTGATTCCAAATCTGAAATCCGTTTTCCAATCCGATGCTTCGTTTTGAAGCTAGAGCCCAAAACGTCCCAAATTCTAACTCTGTCGTTTTTCACCAATGTCCCAAAATCTTAAATGGTGTCTCACATCTAAACGAAGACAGATAGGAACAAGCCGATTCTTTCATTGAATTTGTCTCACTCTTACCTTTCAAACGAGCTATCGCACGACAAAATCCGTCCACTGGAAGCCAAAATCGAAGCAAGCTGTCCAGAGGGGGGGGACGTCAGCGAAAAATTTTTTATCTCCGATTTCGCTGGAAACGTCCTTCCTAACCCAAAATTTCACGTAGATTCCGAATCTGGCCTCCGTTTTCTCATCCGATGCTTCGTTTGGGCGCTACACACCAAAACGTCCCAAATTCTAACTCTGTCGTTTTTTCGAAAAATGTTGAAAATTTTTTCTCTCCGATTGCCTTGAAACTCACCATACAGATAAAGAATCTGACGCTGATTCCAAATCTGAAATCCGTTTTCCAATCCGATGCTTCGTTTTGAAGCTAGAGCCCAAAACGTCCCAAATTCTAACTCTGTCGTTTTTCACCAATGTCCGAAAATCTTAAATGGCATCTCACATCTAAACGAAGACAGATAGGAACAAGCCGATTCTTTCACTGAATTTGTCTCACTCTTAGCTTTCAAACGAGCTATCGCACGACAAAATCCGTCCACTGGAAGCCAAAATCGAAGCAAGCTGTCCAGAGGGGGGGGGCCGTCAGTGAAAATTTTTTCTCTCCGATTGAGCTGGAAATACACCATTTCCATGTAGAATTTGACGCTGAATCCGAATCTGGCCTCCGTTTTCCCATCCGATGCTTCGTTTTGGCTCTACAGTAGGCAGCCATCGCAAAAAATTCTAACTCTGTCGTTTTTTCGAAAAATGTTGAAAATTTTTTCTCTCCGATTGACTTGAAACTCACCATACAGATAAAGAATTTCACGCTGATTCCAAATCTGAAATCCGTTTTCCAATCCGATGCTTCGTTTTGAAGCTAGAGCCCAAAACGTCCCAAATTCTAACTCTGTCGTTTTTCACCAATGTCCCAAAATCTTAAATGGTGTCTCACATCTAAACGAAGACAGATAGGAACAAGCCGATTCTTTCATTGAATTTGTCTCACTCTTAGCTTTCAAACGAGCTATCGCACGACAAAATCCGTCCACTGGAAGCCAAAATCGAAGCAAGCTGTCCAGAGGGGGGGGGACGTCAGCGAAAAATTTTTTATCTCCGATTTCGCTGGAAACGTCCTTCCTAACCCAAAATTTCACGTAGATTCCGAATCTGGCCTCCGTTTTCTCATCCGATGCTTCGTTTGGGCGCTACACACCAAAACGTCCCAAATTCTAACTCTGTCGTTTTTTCGAAAAATGTTGAAAATTTTTTCTCTCCGATTGCCTTGAAACTCATCATACAGATAAAGAATTTCACGCTGATTCCAAATCTGAAATCCGTTTTCCAATCCGATGCTTCGTTTTGAAGCTAGAGCCCAAAACGTCCCAAATTCTAACTCTGTCGTTTTTTGCCAATGTCCCAAAATCTTAAATGGCGTCTCACATCTAAACGAAGACAGATAGGAACAAGCCGATTCTTTCACTGAATTTGTCTCACTCTTAGCTTTCAAACGAGCTATCGCACGACAAAATCCGTCCACTGGAAGCCAAAATCGAAGCAAGCTGTCCAGAGGGGGGGGGGACGTCAGTGAAATTTCAAAATTTGATGAAAAATGTTTTGGTGACGGTCCCAGGTCGAAATTCCACACTTTGGAAAATTTTAAAAATTTTACCCATACAAAGTCACTCTGACACTTAGGATTTTTTCAGGTAAGCGAGCTCCGACCTAAAATCTTGTAACCGCTCTAACTTTTGAACGAAGACAGATAGGAACAAGCCGATTCTTTCAGTGAATTTGTCTCACTCTTAGCTTTCAAACGAGCTATCGCACGACAAAATCCGTCCACTGGAAGCTAAAATCGAAGCAAGCTGTCCAGAGGGGGGGGGGACGTCAGCGAAAAATTTTTTATCTCCGATTTCGCTGGAAACATCCTTCCTAATCCAAAATTTCACGTAGATTCCGAATCTGGCCTCCGTTTTCTCATCCGATGCTTCGTTTGGGCGCTACACACCAAAACGTCCCAAATTCTAACTCTGTCGTTTTTTCGAAAAATGTTGAAAATTTTTTCTCTCCGATTGACTTGAAACTCACCATACAGATAAAGAATTTCACGCTGATTCCAAATCTGAAATCCGTTTTCCCATCCGATGCTTCGTTTTGAAGCTAGAGCCCAAAACGTTCCCAAATTCTAACTCTGTCGTTTTTCGCCAATGTCCCAAAATCTTAAATGGCGTCTTACACCTAAACGAAGACAGATAGGAACAAGCCGATTCTTTCACTGAACTTGTCTTACTCTTAGCTTTCAAACGAGCTATCGCACAACAAAATCCGTCCACTGGAAGCCAAAATCGAAGCAAGCTGTCCAGAGGGGGGGGGGACGTCAGCGAAAAATTTTTTCTCTCCGATTTCGCTGGAAACATCCTTCCTAACCCAAAATTTCACGTAGATTCCGAATCTGGCCTCCGTTTTCTCATCCGATGCTTCGTTTGGGCGCTACACACCAAAACGTCCCAAATTCTAACTCTGTCGTTTTTTCGAAAAATGTTGAAAATTTTTTCTCTCCGATTGACTTGAAACTCACCATACAGATAAAGAATTTCACGCTGATTCCAAATCTGAAATCCGTTTTCCCATCCGATGCTTCGTTTTGAAGCTAGAGCCCAAAACGTCCCAAATTCTAACTCTGTCGTTTTTCGCCAATGTCCCAAAATCTTAAATGGCGTCTCACATCTAAACGAAGACAGATAGGAACAAGCCGATTCTTTCACTGAATTTGTCTCACTCTTAGCTTTCAAACGAGCTATCGCACAACAAAATCCGTCCACTGGAAGCCAAAATCGAAGCAAGCTGTCCAGAGGGGGGGGGGGACGTCAGCGAAAAATTTTTTCTCTCCGATTTCGCTGGAAACATCCTTCCTAACCCAAAATTTCACGTAGATTCCGAATCTGGCCTCCGTTTTCTCATCCGATGCTTCGTTTGGGCGCTACACACCAAAACGTCCCAAATTCTAACTCTGTTAAAATTTTGAAGAAAAATTTTTTCTCACCAATTGCCTTGAAACTCACCCTACCGATGCAGAATTTTACGCTGAATCCGAATCTGGCAGCCATTTCACCATCCACGACAACCTAGACGGTCGCCCACGTCAACCTAGACGGTCGCCCACGTCAACCTAGACGGTCGCCCACGTCAACCTGGACGGTCGCCCAAGTCAACCAGGCGGTCGGACCAACTCACTCGAGGCTCACACTCTGTCGTTGCAGAGGGGGGGGGGAGGGGGAGGGGGGGGAGTCAGCGAACATGTTGTGAACCAACCTGGCCGGCACACCACGACAGACCACAACCTCTGTCGTTCCAGAGGGGGGGGAGGGGGGGGGAGGGGGGGGCGCGCCGGTCGAGTGTTTGTCACTTCCTTACTACTACCACAAATTCGATGATAGGAGAAATCTTACCAGTTGCAACACATTCCATTCTGCTTCTTTTGAATTTAGTCAGTAATCTGAAATGATGAAAATAATCTGGAAAATCTGATTCAAACGGAAATTTGTCAACAAAATATTTAACAGGACATGCTACTACATTTTGCCTTCCCATTTTCATGTCACAGCGCACGATCACTAATCAAAATTGTATATTATGACTAGGGCAACCCATGTTAAATAAAGTTAAATAAAGTGAAGCATGCTCTCACAAGGTTAAATAAAGTTAAAAATCTCTTGCTGTGTTAGATATCTTTCAGCCAATTATTCTATTTATTCACCAGTTAAAACACTGCTTGAATGCTGAAATTAACAGGTTAATATGAAAACATAATTCACTCACAGTGCTGAAAAGGAAAAGCTATGTTCTCAGATATCGGTTCACCTCCTGAACCTATAGTTTCTCGTTGGGGAACTTGGCTAAAGACTTCAATGTATTATTGCGACCATCTTCCTGATGTTCGAAGAATCGTCCATGAATTTACCGGTGATGGATTACTGGTGCGAAACGTGAGATCAGCTATTAATTGTGAAACATTGACGAATAATTTGGTGACTATCAAACGCTGTTATTCGCCTTTGATTGATCTCCTACAAAAGTCGGAATCAACTGCCTATACCATTAAACGGGCGAACGAGGATTTTAACAATTTATATTTTGCTGAAGATCCTTGTAATTTAAAAGAGTATTTAATAAAGAAGATTGAAAAATGTGACATACCGTCCATTATTGCTTGTTCTCGTCATGATATTTCGCCAAGCTGTTATACTAAGCTACAGAATGCTCAAGCAACTTCAGCAGCAGTGGAGGGGAGTTTCTCAATCCAAAAGAAAATTTTAACCAATGGTCGTAATTTTCTGCTCGACAATGTAGAAAAATACTTGATGTTATGCATGAATCTTCGTTGAACCAATCTTATACTAACATATATTTTCCTATAAAATGTGTTTGTTATGCTGAAATTTATTTTAATAATACGCTTTGTGTGTTTTTGTTAAAGTTAAAAACAAGGGGGAAATAATGTTAAATTTGGTCAGTCTTTAGATTAAATGTGGGTTACCCTAATGATGACTATGGTTGTCTGGAAGCGGGTACGAACGGTAGTAATGACAAAGAAGTGGATGCCCAATAGAAAACAGCAAATGACGGGTTTCGAACTCACGATTTCAATTTTGCAGTTACATTCCTAACATTTTCAAAAATACCCTTACAAAATGGGCAGTCAACAGCAGTGCAGTGGTAAAGTATTGCGATGAGCAGTGTTCCTTCATTTGCTTTTTGGAAATAAATTTTCGGAGACATTTAATCGTGATAAGGGATATTTGGTGGATCGAACATGTAGGTCCTACAATGACAACCCTCTCAATATTGTATTTTCTTACCTTCCTTAACTTTCCTAGTGTCACACTGAATCATTGGCAAAAGTCTGCTTTTAGTGTCTCACTTGTCTGTGTACTTAATTTTTAAAGCTACTTCTCAGTTTGATAGTAGTATGGTCACTGGGTACACCTACTGGGTGACTTTGAATTCTAGCACACAGTCCTTGAATAATGTCTTCGTGTCAAATGTCGTCATATAGTCGAGTTGAATTATATTCTTAACACTATGATTGATGAGCTTCTGACTTCACTTTTAACTCTGGCAGCATGATGATGAGTGCAGTTCTCGGAAGTTCCCATGTAGCAAAATTTGAATGCGGGACTATGTATTCTGAAAACTAAATACTTGAAATTACATGGGTCTCGGAGATGATGAGCTAATTCAGCATGATTTAATCGATTTTAATATTGTTCATTTGCTCATGGTAGACCTTTAATGCGATAATGAGTTTAATGCCCCTGCTGACGACCTTAGTCGACATGTAACTGTTCAGTTACAGAAACTGCACCGCTATGGAGGCCAGTCACATCGCAGTTGAATTGGCAAAATGAAAACGATTTGTAACATGAAAATAATAACATTTTTTATGAACTTTTGACTCAAGGAACTGTGAAATTGTCAAGGTGTAATGCACTATAAACCGATTACTTTCTTCACAGTTCTGTAAGTAATAAGAACATCACGAGTTTTAGCTCCACTCCAACAAAACAGCATTAAAAAGCTAGAGTGCATAAAATTTGCTCATTAAAAGAATCAACAAAGACAGAACGGCCGTGAAAAGGCAAAACCATGTAGTTTGAAAAACATCAATTTTCGCTAGAAGCTAAAATGTGAATTTCACTATTCTTGGTTTTTTATTCGATATTATCTTACAAACTTATGAAAAGTTGCATTAAATGGATTCTTATTTGAATTGCGAATACTGCCAGTGGATCAAAAATTCAAAATTTACCTTTTCAAATGTCTTAAATCGTCGTAAATGTTTTTGCCTTGTCAATTTGAGAAAGACATAGCAATTTTTAAAAAGGCAAAACCATGTAGTTTAGAATTATTGTATATCTATGTACGTATTTGTATTAAATATCTATTCGTAAATGATTTTACCTTGTCAAATTGAGAGGGATATGACTGATTTTAAAACGCAAAACCATGTAGTTTAGGATGTTGAAAAGGCAAAACCATGTAGTTAAGAATTATTGCAAATCATGAACGTATTGGTATTGAATTTATATTCGTACATGTATGATTTTACCTTGACAAATTGTGGCTACTTTGAAAAAGTAAAAGCTATGTAGTTTAGGATGTTGAAGAGGCAAAACCGCGTAGCTGAGATTTATTAAAGTGGGTGATTTATACTAATCCTAAGCTAGCATTGTATGAAAAAGGTGGGTGAAAACATCAATATTATAAGCTAATTCAGTTTTATCGCTCAGCATATTTACATAAAACTGTTCAGTTAAATAGGCCTATTAACCCTTATCGGTATACGCCGTCACATTTTGTTGCAAAGAATTCTTAAATAGCGATATCTTTGTTAATAATTACTCAATATATTTTTCCTCTTGTGACGATGAAGAAATGTTAACAATAAAGGTTCCCTGCACTGATAAATTTTAATCCGTTGTTTAAATCATGGCTCAGTTGCAAAACACCTTCATCGGTATAAGTGTCACGTTTTGTTGCATTCACAAAGGTCACCGATCTTGTCCTACTGCGGTCATCGTAATGACCGCAATATCGCTATTAATCTCTTTCACTAGTTAGCGATGGTTGATTACTTGCCTTCCAAAGTTACCTCTTGATTACTCATTGCCATCTTCCCATGGGCGTATCAATAAACACACGCAGCTATACATTTGAGAATACGGGAGAGATTATCTACACCGGAAAGAAAGACAACAAAGTTCACAGAAATCTCGGAAAAGATGTAGTGATGGAATTGTGCGTACCAGTGTATGGATCTCGTCGAGATATTGTGACAGATAATTATTTCACCAGTCATTCTCTCGCTACTTCACTCCTCGAGAAAGATTTAACGTTGCTCGGGACCGTGAGGCTAAACAGAAGAGAAATTCCCCCACAATTGAAAAGTAAGGATCGCCAGCCTAATTCTTCAGTTTTCGTTCATGATCACGAAAACAAGATTGTTACGGTTTCCTACTGTCCGAAGAAGAACCGAAACGTTGTGTTGCTAAGCTCATCTCACTCTGGCAATGAAATTGTTCCGGAATCGTCAATGAAACCACGAATGATAATCGACTACAACTTCGGGAAGAAAGGAGTGGACCAGTTCGATGAGAACATTGAGGAATTAACATGCAGGAGAAAGATCGTTGGCCGGTACTTCTTTTTTATAATATGCTTGATGTGTCGGCTTTCAACGCTTTTCTCATAATGAAACACGGCGGTTATCCAATCTCTCGGCGACATTTCATGAAACAGTTGAGTTTGATGTTGGCCAAAACAATTGCAGAAACGAGACACAAGAAAAGCCGTAACTTGCCGCGTGCTACGAAACATGCCGCAGAGATCTCGGGGTTTACGCAACCAGCAACTTCTCTTCCTTTGACCACTCTTCAATCAAAATTTGGTCGTTGCAAAGTGTGCTAATCAGTGTCTCGCTCGTCATGTGATCTCTGTCAAAACTTCGTGTGTCCTCGTCATCGCAGAGTAGCGAAGCTCACAAAGTGCTTATACTGTTGAGAATCTAAGCTGTAGCCTACGATCTGTGTATCGTAGAATTGAATGAAAATAACCTTGAATATTTTGTGTACGCTGTTTTTTAATGTACAATTCTATATTATTTGAACATGCACATGCAAGCAGATATAAACATTAAGGAAGTTGAAGGTTGTTGCCTTTTCTGCGTATCGGATTAATCGCATTTATACTGTAATCGATTCAAATTGTAGGCCTATATAATGTTTTATTTCAGTTAGTAACCAGTTCTGTATGTTCCACTTTCAATTACCTAAAAGTCTTCAGAACAAAAACATCGAATCTCTTGAGAAAAATGTAATAGATAGAGATGAAAAATCATTGGATGCATTTAGAAGACATTTGCAACAAAATGTGACACTTATACCGATGAGGGTGTTCCAAAGTTGCATACCGATAAGGGTTAAACGTTCAACGTATAAGATTATGTTAGGTGCTAGATATAGGAAAGATTACCATAGCAAGTAATTCACCTCCCCGATGACATTCCATAGTGATCTATGATTGAACCCAGGACTCTCCATGATATGAAGAAATCCAGCTGTTCAACCAACACGACTACACCACCGTACAAAAGGAAGGTATTATTTATAGAACGGAGGCTTTGTGATTCACATAGTAGGCCTATAAGATTATGAAGCATTGGAGATACATTGTTATACGCATCGACCTACGCCTAAGGTATCCATCTAGGTGTAGCAATGGCCTGTTAGCCTAGACTACATAATCGCATCATAGATATCGGTCGGCTTACATCTAAATGTCATCTATAAATATTAGGGCCTAATAATGACACAAAAATTGTTCTGCACTTCGATTTCGAAGATTCCAAGAATTGCAGAACATCCTAGGATCTTGCGAAACTAGTAGAAGCAAAACGAGATCGACAAATGAAATGAAAAAAAAACAACTAATATAGCTAGCTATAGGCTACATCTTATGTCTTCCTAATTGCTAAAGTTCAGCGGCATAATACACACTGCAAAAAATAGAATTCATGTCATTGTAAGTCTGACCCAGTCCATAAGCCACAGAAGGAAATAGCCTACACAGGCCCACGTCAGGCGCGTTAATTTTGGTAGGTCCTACATTAGGTCCTATTAATGATTAATAATAATTAACAACATAAATGATAATTTGAGTAGTATATAGGATTTGTTCATTTATGGTTGATTTTTCTGATTTATGATCATCAATGTAAATTAGATTTTTGTATGAGGGAAGAATTGCGACCCGTAAAATTTAATTTTTGAGTGTCCTATATCTACCACTGCCTCACAACAAAGTCATCGTAAATGACTTTTTTTCAACGAAAAACGAACGTAATTGCTAAATATATTCTGCTCAAATGAGTGTTCGTAATAATGATGTTTCAGTATTATGGACAGATGAGTTGAGATGAATGACATAAATGTAGGACCTACCATTAACTCCGAGTAGACCTAATTAATTGGATCATTTTAAAGCATTCCGACATCCGAAGTCAAAATTACAAACAGATAATGCATGATCACAAATTAGCAAAATTGTAATGTCCATCTCTGATTGCACTTGTCATTTGATTCTATGTTGAAGTCCTATACGTTCGGGCTTTAATCCTAGGACTTACAATGTAGGTACCAGTAAACCTAGATTTCCCAAGGTGTGATGAATTCCAGAATTTAACTGGTTAATATTACATCAAGTAAGAAATGTACACGTATAAAGTGTATTTCATATTCCAATATATTTGCTTGGTCCTCCATTTGTTTCAAATTACTCTTAAATAAAATTGAAAACATCAATCTTACTCTATGAAATGTACCTATTGTTGTACAACGAAGAACTTTTTACACGATGAAATTAAATATCACAAAAACAACATCAAAAATCAATGTCCATGACGGCCGTTAGATCTCCAACCTCAGAGCTGACCTTCAAAGTTTTAAAAAAATCTCTTCTGTATGGAGGCATTGATGATGAAAGTCGTATCAAATCATCATATTTTTCTTGTGTGACTCTTCTTTCTGTTTCTTTTGGTATCTCATCCAGAGGATTTTCTTTACTTTGAGTACAGCTCATGATATTGCTTATTGCAGCCTGCTTTAAAAACTTGATCTCCTTAATGTTTTCGTCTTCTCGCCAACTACATTTCACAAACATGCTTGTTGAGCCTCGCCTCACCGAAATTTGTCGGCATTTGGAGATTTTGATAGAAAGACGAGATAGGGCTGAAGATTTTATGTTGAACATATCAGCATGGTCCATCATAACTGTTCGCATCCTAGAACGTGAGCTCAAGATTAGATTATTAATATCATTGAAGTCATAAAGATGTTCTGCGGAGCTCATCTTCTTGGAAATGTTACCATGCACACTGTCGGCTGACATGAATGTGTGTCCGACTTCCAGATACTTTAAGGATATTTCTTCTGCAGCAATTCTGTGATCGTTGACAAGTCGGACCAATGCCTCAATCAAAAATTTATTTTTGTTCTGAGCATTGCAGTTATCTGCGTAGAAGATGACTTGCTTTGCATCTCGCCAACATTGTAAGACAAACAGTAAATAGGCAGAGGCGATGTTGGACGCTTTTCTACCCGACTCGCCCTCATGCCACAAAGCACATGTGGTGTTTCCAGTAGCGAATGTCGATGCGAACGTCTCATTAAAAACATTCAATTTTCTTCTGAAGAAGAAATCTTTGATTGGCAGTTGAGGTACTTGTATAACCTTCTGCATGTCAACTGAGACGCAAACTATTGCTCCATTTGACTTCTTGGCGACTTCTGAATCGTTCTCCATTTGTTGACGAGATCGCTGACTGTTTTCTTTGTGTTCAATAAAATCACAGTTTTCTGAATCACAGTCATGGACATTAATCTTGTGATTTTCACATATTGTACAGAGATCTGCAGCCGGAGAACTGAACGATATGTTCATTTTTCGAAAGACATTATCAAAAATGAACCCTCGAGCAGATAGCCTCATTCTTCTCCTTTTGTCGATCACAAAACTGTCTGAACATGATGCTTTTTGAAAGATGTAAAGGGAGATATTTTCTGTTTGGTGCATGGTTCAACTTGTAGTGCGAAACGGTTGGGTTGAAAGAATTTATAAAATCGGTTATTTGGTTATTGTATGCATCGGAGTTTTGTTGGTTGGCTCATGCTTGCCCCGTTTGCTTGGTGGAGCTCCAACATTTTCATCATAAACGAGATGATCAATGACGTTGTAAATTGTTGTTATGGCTGAATCATTTGACATGCCTAGTGTGCCCAAGAACATCCTCTTGCACACATGCTTTCCAGATAAATAGTAGGAGAATCGCCTTGTGATATTCCTCAGTGGAGCTTGAATTCGCGGTTTCAAATCTCTATTTTCACATTTTACGTTTGCTACGATGAAATTCCTCCTATCCCGATAGTCCATTTTCCAGAACCGATGGTAGATACTAAGACGAGTTGCCGGTTCGATCAATGTGCACATAAAATTCTTTGTTCTAGGCATTGTATCGTTGTTCCGAGTAATGTTATATTCAATGCCGAATAGGGGTATTTTTTCGTGCAGCCCATCATAACTTATACAACCATCTATGTATTGTGCAAGAGGGTATTGTTAATTTGAAAGATTCTAGGTCTATGGGATTTGTAACCAATTAGCACTAGCAATAAACCTTAGCTAATTGGAAAATTCACCTTTGAATCTACCTTCTTATTGTAAAGGCTTCCTACATCGTTTTTGATGCCATCAAACAAGTTGCTGGTATTGCCTGATGCTCTCATCTTTGACCTTCCGCCTTCAAGATTACGCTTAAATACGAGTGCGAGGAATAAGAAATTTAGAAAGATAGGATAGGATAGGATAACTTTATTGGTCCACATACGATCAGATTCGGTAGACGCATCACAATTCAAAGAGATAAAATCTATAAAATGATAAAAATATACATCAAGGTACACATTACAACGCAAATACTATTTACAAAATTTGATAAATGAAGATTTGTAGCGTAAAGTCCGAGCAAAGGGCTTGCGTAGAGGACAAATACTACGACTGCATCGGGTACGAGAATTGAAGCATTCCTGCAGAGGATGGTTGTCGTCAATCACAATTTTCTGAAAAAGTGACTCACAGGAACGGTTCATGGTACTCAAAACGTCCGGATGAATCTGCTCACCAATCATCTTTGCGGCTCTCTTTTCAATTCGAACGATTTTGTCAGTGAGGTATTTTGGGGCGTTGATAAAAACTGGACAACAGTAAAGTAAAATAGATCTCACAAAGGCAAAGTACGTTCTACGAATCAAATGTGATGGACAGCCAAATCGTCTCAAATTCGCTAGAACAAATAATCTCTGCGAAGCATGACACACAGTCTTAGTGATATGGATGTTCCATTTCAGATTGTCACAGAAATGGACGCCGAGAATCTTTATGGACGATGCAGTTTTTAAAATATCACCACTGCTAGTTTTGATGGGCTCCACTGATAGATTTTTCTGCGTAATCACATTCATAACGGCACATTTGGAGTAGTTGATGGGAAGACCAATGGAGTTAGACCAAGAAACGATATTGTCGTATTCGGATTGTAGCGAATCTTCCTCGGCTGATCGCAAACAGTGCAGTAATGTTAAATCATCAGCGTACATCACGATTGATGAGTTGGTATGAAGCGCTAAGTATTTGCTAACCGCCATACAAAAAATCAGCGGACCAAGTATGCTGCCCTGTGGAACACCCGACGGGGCAGAGTAGGAGCTCGAGATTGAAGTGTGCAATTTGACAGACTGCTGCCTACCGCTAAGAAAATCCTCCATCCATGAAATTACAGGCAAAGGGATGCCGAATTCTCTACACGATTTGATTGCAGTTTGATGAGGCAATAAATCAAACGCCTTCGCGAAATCGATCGTCAGGACTCTAGCTGCACCAGAGTGGCCATCCAAGTATCGCAACATGCGGTTGTAAAGAAGAGTCGTTGCAACCGCGGTTCCTCTGCCGGGTAAATAAGCAAATTGTGTTGAGCCAATTCTTTACGAGGTGCAATCCATTTGTTGGCAACGACCTTTTCCAAGCACTTGGAGAGAATGGAGAGGTTGGATATCGGACGGTACTGATTCACTTCCTTTGGATGGGAACATTTTGGGATCGGAGTGATATGGGACTTCTTAAAGCAATGAGGAACATGACCTTCTTCCATACTTTGATTGAAGAGCTTGGTGATTGCGGGACCGAGAAGATGTGCAAAGTCCCGATAAATCCAGAAAGGAAGAGCATCCGGTCCTGGACTCTTCCTCTTCAGCCCTTTCAAGTCGATGTCACTTCAGACAGGTCAATTTTTGACACAGGTTGATGGTCTTGTTGAAGTTCAAAGATGTCGTTGCTTGTGACAGGATTTTGGGAGTTCTCGTATACAGACGAGAAATAGTTGGCGAAGTCTTGAGCAGTAAAAGCGATATTTGGTATCCTCTTTAACATTATAACCACCGACACTCTTAACGGCACTCCAGATCATACGGGAGTTGCGAGTCGAAATTGCAGTATCGATGAGTTTTCGTTTAAGAAGTTTCCCATGCGAATGATTTCTTCACGCAAGCGATGATATTTAGCCAATTTGCCTTGCTTATAAGCCCTATCGCGATCGTCGACCAAACGCTTAAAGGAAGGTCTGATCCAAGGTGGATCAGACGGACGAATGCGTATAGTGCGCGTGGGAAAACATGAATGAAATAATGCCAAGAGACAGGATTGGAAAAGTGAAGCAGCTTCGTTAACACCTTCCTGAGACGAAATGAGTTCCAACCAGTCGTACTGATGAATTGCCTCATAAAACCTGGCTTTGTTGTAGTCAGACATGTTGAAAACTGACCTTTTCTCGCACGGAACACGAGAGATGCTTCTAGTCCACAAAATTAGAGCATGATCCGATCTGGCAATAGGACTGAAGTGTTGGGGAGAATCATGGCATTCAATGTTAGTAAATAGCTGGTCAAGGATGTTATTCCCTCTTGTCGGGAAATCAATCAGTGCCTTGGTGCCTGTCAGCCGTTCAATCTCCTCTGTATAAAGACGAAGGTCATTCAGATCCCCGATGATGACTATCCGCAAATCACAAGAGTTGCAAACAGATGAAACGCAGTAATCAATGATATCCAATAGACAGGAAATGGCCGCTTCATGGTCGTGAGGACTGTTCCAAAAGGGATGATAGATCCCTATTAATAGTAGCTTTGGCAACACGATTGGAAGAATTTCAGAACTGCAAGTACCAAGCGATGGAATTTCAGAGTTAGTTAATACCGAGGGCGAAAAAGAATCTTGAACGTAGCACGCGATTCCACCGCCGTTGGTATTGCGGTCCCTCCTTATGACTCATTATGATATCAATTCGCTACTAAATAAGTATTTCTCATTATACTAAATTCATCCGCAATATTCATGTACGTACAGCCATACATTTACGCTGTACGTATGTTGTGGATTCATTCAATATTTTCAACAATTAGTCTGATGATATATTATAAAGGGTGTAAGAAGCAGAGTTCACTATTTTATAGAAAAACATTTAGCCATAGCAAACTTTTCAAAGACAAATATCATAATTTCACCTGATTGGGTTATCTTTGGAGTCATTTACGAAAAACTCGGTAATAGGCCTGTAGGGACATAGGGAATATGGTATAGATTACTATCAATAAATCACTGTCTACAGTAAACAAATTTTGTGAAAGGTTCCTCAGAAAATGTCCTCTGACCTCTATACTCATTGATCACTTCAGCAACTTTTGAGTTAGGCCTATAGAGTGAACATAAAAGAACGTCCCAACTTTGAATATTGTGGCATTACAGAGCAACGCTAGAGGTTGGCCGCTACGGCATTGGAAAGATAAAATTCTGAAGTACATGTATTTTTAGACGAAATATGATAACTAAAAATTGAAACATAGCTATAGTCAGAATTTTGTTTTGAAAATTTGCTTTGGGAGGCTGGCCAATGATAATATGCTAAAAAGTAAAACATGTTTATTATAATTTACATGTCTTTCAAAAAATCGGGCATAACTCCGTTCTTCCTGTCAGGACGGTCAACTGGCCAATGATAATATGCTAAAAAATAAAACATGTTTATTATAATTTACATGTCTTTCAAAAAATCGGGCATAACTCCGTTCTTCCTCTCAGGACGGCCAACGCCCTGGAGTTCTGCCTCTCATTTATGTATGAGAGGCTGGCCAATGATAATATGCTAAAAAATAGAACATGTTTATTATAATTTACATGTCTTTCAAAAAATCGGGCATAACCCCGTTCTTCCTCTCAGGACGGCCAACGTCCTGGAGTTCTGCCTCTCATTTATGTATGAGAGACTGGTCAATGATAATATGCTAAAAAATAGAACATGTCTATTATAATTTACATGTCTTTCAAAAAATCGGGCATAACTCCGTTCTTCCTCTCAGGACGGCCAACGCCCTGGAGTTCTGCCTCTCATTTATGTATGAGAGGCTGGCCAATGATAATATGCTAAAAAATAAAACATGTTTATTATAATTTACATGTCTTTCAAAAAATCGGGCATAACTCCGTTCTTCCTCTCAGGACGGCCAACGCCCTGGAGTTCTGCCTCTCATTTATGTATGAGAGGCTGGCCAATGATAATAAGTTAAAAAATAAAACATGTTTGTTATAGTTTGGATCGATGTTACGCTTTGTTGATGTGGATGATATTGAGGATTCAAAGCAGCCAACACATAGTGAACGCAAGAAGTTAAGAATAAATGCTTTGTAGGGAAATCTTATGATTGACCTATGAGTTTTATGTTTATGAGTATATGGAGTCCATTGATGAATAAGTGTTTTGATTAATCAAAGATCTTTCAATTAACTCATTTTTAATGAATTGATCAGATGATGGAAATTATTTCAATATTTACATATTCATAATATTCAGTAAATCTTAAGTTATTGCGGATATCTGAAAATCTGATGACAACAATTTCCGGTACAAAAAGCTTCCTCATTACTTAAGTTTAACCTTGAGATTTGTAAAATCTTTTACTTGAAATTGTTGACTTTTGCCGGAGAAATTAAATCAAAATTTGTAATAGAAAATGGATCAGGAATTGAATATCTGTCATTGAAATAAAGGCATTTAGATGTCAGATTTCTATTGTTACACATTGCTGACTTTAACATTTTCACGGTTCGCGAAAGAAACTTTTTTCTCCGATTGCGGTTAACATAAGGTAATGGAAATTGCAGGGAAAAACGGTTGGGTATTCTTAATCTATAGCCGAAATTGCATTTTAAATCAGTTTAATAACAGCAAAGTGAAAGAACGATTTAGTTATAATCGTTTAGTTTCCGTCACTTTTTTGGGAGACCCAGTATATAAAATACATAAAAACAATTGAATTTAATAAGGGTGACTCATATAGGCTACCGAATTATTCTAATGACCGCAGCATGTGCTTAGATTGGTCATTCTAACTTTTGTAGATACGTGTATGCATACAAAATGCTACTGCCACATCATGCGATGATAGCAATGTCAAAATACCATATGGAATTGTTTATGTGTACTTCTCAATTGTATGTACAAATAGGATGTCAATATACAATACATGTAAGCTAAGTAGTATGATATTCCAATTTCCTTTTCTTATGTTTGTCTCATCAATGTTCCCCATCAAAAGTTTTACGGTACAGAGTTTCAATATTATCATTTAAAAAAACGTAATCATATTTTCAACTCACTTCGATATTTTTCGATGGGTGCTTTATGACGCTCCGTCTTCAGCAGCGCTGCATTTAGCATTTTTCTCCCCCAACTGGTCATATCAGCTTTAATATATTTAATAGCACAGTGAACGTCGCCGCGATGTTCGTGTAGAAACCACTAAATTCGAGAACAACGCCTGAGGAGATGTTTCAATATAGTGTCACGGAAATTATAAGAGATCAGGCAATTAGTCAATACTTAAATTTGAATTTGTATTAATATGCGAAATTTAGCAACGTCTATTCAGAAAGATAGACGTCTATGTCGTATATCTATTTATAAATGACTAATTGAAAAGACAAAGCCGTGTAGTTTAAAGTACACATATTTGCCTTATTAAGATTCACTTTCTATGTAGTAGCTGCATCATCGCAGTTTGAACTATTCGTGTTTGAATATTAGAGGATAAGATATCTACATCGCTTAATGAAAAGGTAAAACCATGTAGTTTAAAGTACTTGTCTTTACATTAACAAAATTAGATTTCTATTTAGTAACTATATCATGCAGTTTGAACTATTCGAGTTTGAATATACATGTAGGAGGATAAGATATCTACATCGCTTAATGAAAAGGTAAAACCATGTAGTTTAAAGTACTTGTCTTTGCTTAGATAATTTCTGGCATGCATACTGAAATCATAGCTGTAGTTCAAAGTACAGGCTTTTTTCTTTTAAAGAAAATGAAATCCTTTAAACCACACGGTTTATGCATTTTCTAAATCCTACAGTTTTTATCCTTCGATAACTAAACTTTGTACATATATTCTACGTCATTTAAAATAGCTAAAATCAGATGAAAAGGTAAAACCATGTACTTTAAACTACATGGTTTTGCCTTTTCACGGCCGAGAAGTGCAAGGAAAAGGTCCCCCGTGATGCTCCCGCACATGCTCCCATGAGCACAGATACAAACGCGGTTCTAGTCGATGGAATATTATGCAGTCAATGATTACGGCTACCGCAAACGATCAAAAATGTAGCTGCATCAATTTCTTAATTTACAGGAAAATCCAAGAAAGCAATCTCCCACTAAGAGATATGTGACGACACAGATCCCCAGTAATTTAATTCCATAATTCTCAAAATTCTAGAACAAACATTAAGAACTAATTTGGACAGTAATCATAACAACTATAATCAAGGTTCAACTTCTTAACCGACTCATTTGATTTCCTGGCGTATAATTATTGTTATTGGTTTATTTTTGATTTCATATCTCAGCATTTAGCATCGCTCCTCTTATTACATGCCAATATTCATAATTCTCGGCCCTTTTGCTTCCGGAGGAAAACTAGTTTCAAAAACCAGACGCTTTCTTAAGTTTTACAACACGAAATGTTTTTGAACAGGCAAAATTCACAACAGTGTCTTAAGTCACCATGACGCATTCTGCATGTCATTTTTGAATGTCACCTTTGCGTAATGTGCATACGTAATTCAAGTTATAGATTTTTGCAATCAAAATATACATACCTTCATTGACGGAAGGTTTTTGGAGGCTCTCCGCCAAATGGCGGAATGCTGAACGACCAAAAACCTGATTGGTTTCGCTGTTGGGACCTTCGAAGCTTCGCGATTCGATTCGATTAGCGAATCGGCTGCGAATTCGAGATTCAAAAATTTGAATTGGTTGGCTTCGCCTAACAAAAATTACTTCAATTGTCTTCTTTTGATATAGCCTCTTCCTGTCCGTTATTGCTTAAGCCAGGGATGAGGAGTCCTATCATTTTGATAGGACTCCGGCTTTTGATAGGACTCCGACTCCGGGTGGCCAATATATAAAGCCTAGTCTTTTGAAAAAGTAACTGGTAACCTACATCATATATCGTTATAGGCTCACCTGAACCTATATTTAGTGATCATTGCTGTATCAATTATCAATCATTTTCGATGATAGTTGATCAAATGTCGCTTTCAGTTGGATGCATAAGACTCGGCTCCTCCCATCTTCTTGATGTGTGCCCTACACGGTTTTTCTCCAGTCTCTACCTGGCAGGAAAATCCCCATCCTTCTTCAAAAAAATATGGGTACACTTTCGATTTTAATATGCGCTTTGGAGGAGCCATCACACACGATTAACGTGAGGCTAAGAGGCAATGTTCTCAAACAAACTAGTATTTCATTTGTCTCTGATGTGACCTTTGGCGCATAGGTGTGATCGAGGCTAGGAAGGCTTGTCTTCTCTATTAAATTACCGAGTGAAAAGGCAATCTTTTTTTCACTATCACGGTTCATTCCCTGAACTATTACAAGCCTTGCATGGACTGCTGTCTCTGTACTTTTGTTTGATGGAGAAAGTTGACATCAAGACAGTTGACAGCTATGCACGAGAATGAATAATTTGTTTGTATTATGTTTCTGGTCTGGTTATAGGCCGGAGTGAGGAGTCCTATCACTTGATAGGACTCCGACTCCGACTCCACCAAAAATGATAGGACTCCGACTCCGCATCCATGGCTTAAACATGACATTGTAATGAGCTTGGGATTATTGATTGTCACCGGAAGCGGCTGAGTGCGTCGGCTTCTAAACAAGGGTTAGTCGAGGCAGCTGCAGTAATTACTGCACTGCATGTAGTTCACCAAACGACAGGAGATCATGTTCATAGTCGAGAAAAGTGCAAAACTAATTCCCCTGTTTTACGGTCGGAAGTTCTATTAACGCTACGTCAGTAAGACAGTACTTCGGCATCCCTCGCCTTCAATGGTCGATGTACCTAGGTGGCAAACTGTTCAACACACGAGACACAACAATAGCAGAGGCTAAAGCAATCACACATCTTAAACCCACAACCAATAGACGACACGAACGTCCGGACTACAATCTGTCTTCACAATTTGATAACTATTCATACAATCAGCACATCTCTTAATATCACACATTCTTTATATAAAGCTTCACACGGTGACATCTCGCTGTCCACCTAGTTACATCGACCAATGAAGGCGCGGAGACGCCGAAGTACTGTCTTACTGACCTTGCTGATTTAACGTTAATAGAACTTTCAACCATAAAACAGGGGAGTTGCTTTTTTACTTTTCTCGACTGTACTGCATGTTGTTCAGATTATGGATACGGAATCTGTCGATTTTTGACTGAATCTGAGTTCGTGTCCGATGTGCAGCACACGAACAACTACTGACCTGAAGCAGAATTATAAATGACCACTATGTTAGCAGAGTCTACTGCTAAATTTCTATCTTACAGATGGCTTAAAGATGACGACAATTTACAGACTGTATTTCGTCAGGAGCTCTACTTCGCAATCAATTATACGATACATCTCCGAAAAAGTAGGTCCTAACGTGAAGAAGCAAAACTCAAGCAGTGCATCTGGTCACTGCGGAAAGATAGCTTTATGCATCAGTATGCCATCTGACCCTGATTGCTTGACAGCACTCCGTCTTTTTTAATGGCGTCTCAAAAGTTAAAAAACATTTGCGGACTCGAAATTTCCTTCATATGTAGGTTCAAAGACGGATTAATTCTGGTATGCTGACTGGACTCTTTTCTTGCTGAGTGAATGGTTAATGAGATGAAATGTTCTCCTTATCCTACATCATCTCTATTACATTCTCATGAAATTTATTGGTCGTCTGATACAAAAGCCAAAGAGTTTGAAGTACACAATGTCGATTCGTGACGACTTAATGTTGTCGACCCGTGGTTTTTAAATTAACATCTTCCATACAGTTCCTGGATTTCCTTGCTGTTACTGATCACGAACCCTATTTTCGTATCGATGAAATTTCTTACTTGAGGGAAGTCGTACATCCCACTCCTATATTCTCTGAAAACTGTTACCTTATAACGTATAATGCACATATCGAATATCATTCTATTGACAACAGTAATGGAAGTCCATTACTAAGTTCCATTCCATCCTTATTGACAACAGCACATAATTGAAGTAAAAATACTTTTTGTAGAACTCGCACTCGCTAGGATTTAGCCACCGAGTCCGAGTTCAACAAAAACCACCAAGTACAAGTCCAGTCCTGGTTCAGGAAAATAATCGTTCCAAGCCAATGATTGCATAAAGCTGATGAGATAGTTGTTGAGACTATGTGGTTACTAGAGTTGATAGCTATTCATTTCCAAGAAGGAAAATATATCAGCTTTAGGAAAAACTGCAAAATCAAAATTATCTAAAAATTTGAATCTTTTTTGTTGATAGTCAGGGCTTTCTTAGATGTAGAGATCGCATCCAGTATGCTGTCGACTATGATTCTGATTGTCCAATACTATTACCACGAAATGTTGATTATATAGCAATGAGCGCACACTCAGCACATTCAGATGTATTGCATGGAGGAGTTGCTGCAACTCTTTCAAAGATAATGTAAATTTTGACTCTTTCGCGGAAGACAAGTCGTGAAGAAAATACTGCGAACATGTCATTGGTGTAGAAAAGGTCTTCATTATCGTCAAAATGCATTACTTCATCCTCAGAAAATCGGTATCTGGGCTGCAATGTCTGGAGAACGGATTCATTTCTCTTTCTTTGAAGGTCGAGTGGACAGTGACAAGTATTGTTCATTCATCGATCAGTTCGCCGTGACTATTGCAAAGACATATTGCATGGTTCCAGCAAGACAATGCAACGGCGCACACTTCTCGAAGAACTACGCAACATCTTACTCAGATATTCGGAAAGCGACTGATCGACAAGCAACTCTTTCCAGCGCGATCACCGGATCTCACTGCAATGGATTTTTTCTTGTGGGGCTACGTGAAGGATAAGGTGTTTGCCAACAACCCCAAAAGTTTGAATGATTTGCAAAGTGCCATTACGTCCTGTATTAAGAGTGTTAACTCAGACATGTTAATGAATGTGTCATCCAATATCGTAAAGCGCGCCCATTACTGTAAATCTCAGAAAGGAGGGCATTTTCAACATCTTCTTTAACTTGTAATGTGTTCTTCTAAACCCCTCTAACTGAAAATTGAATATAAATGAGACCTTGTTTATCTAGAAAATTGTATCACCCTGTATTTTTCTATGATCACCCTGTACTTTTAGGATCCCAATTTCACTTCCGAAACAATTACAGCCGTTATCACACTATTTATCTGTTGATCATGGTAGACATTTTCGTACCTGCAGCAGACGACTTGGCACCTAGATGATGAATGATTGCAGTAGATAAATTAAATCATGAATCGTAGAAAGATGTATCTTTTACAAAGTATCTTTTGTCATGTCTTTTTGCATAGTGACAGGCATATTTAAGAGAATTGAGCTTTATAATGCTTCAGACTGGCAATGAAGTTATCTACTCTGAACACAACACACATTTCGGTCTGTGTCGAACTTTAAAACTGTTGAGCTTGGAAAGTCACTTCCTAATTACATGCATGGGTTTGCTGCATTATGTGACCTGATGAGCTATTTGACGAACATATGGACCAACAATGTCACAGCTTAATCAATTGAGTTACAAGCCATAATATCATGTCAATTATTGATCTTCGGTTGATGATCACCGAAAATCCTTGATGGTGATTATGAATCGCGTGGTTTCAGCATAGTCTTGCGCAATGTCACCTCTCAGTGATTGTCATTTCTTTTCAGAATGTGGTCATGACACCGCAGTCTTCTTCTTCTTAGAACATCGGAAATTCATTCCTAGTTCATCTTCTTAGGTCATCACTCCTGTGGGCATCGGTCAGCCTCACACCGCACATTCGTCTCACCAATGCCTTTTCTGCTCTTTCAATCTTCATGATCTGATCGCTATTCACGGCCCATGTCCCAGGCATCATCGCGCTGCGGACACAAGCAGAAGAGACCTGACCTTTCATCTTGAAGGTTGAAGCCTTGGATGTCTGGAAAGGTGCAAGTTCATGGAACTTCGACCATCCACATCCGGCGCACTTTTGAGAGGGCGGCGCTCGGCGCGTTGTCGCGTACGGTTTTGGAGTTTGCAAAAATAGGTCTTGCGCCTAGCGCGCCAACCTCGAATCTGGAGCGCCTGGAACAGGTTTCGGCAAGCCTAATTTCAGAAATTCTAGGAATAGATCTTACGACTGGCGCGCTGGCACGTCAACCTGAAAACCTGTTGTGCATGGAACTGGCTTCGCGCTTGTTTTTAGAAATTCGAGAAGCATGACGACGTATCAACGTTGGATCTAGCACTCTGTCGCGTCAACCCGAATATGGTGCGCTGGCGCACCGAAATAGAATCTGGACCGCCTGGTCGTGGTTTAAACAAGCCTGTTTTCAGAATTTCAACCAGATTTCAGAATGCCAACCCAAACAGGCCTATCCAAACCTTTTGTGACACAAGGCACAGAAAAACTCCATGTAGCAGCACTAGGCGCACAAGTTATAATAACGTGTACAGATCTTCTTTATCTAAAAAACAAGCAAATGAAGGTGCCGTATTTCTGTTAACTTGATCCTGCATGTTGCAGCTCCTGCCGTTTTCATGATCATGCTGACCTTATTTTAATTGATAAGATCTACAAATGCGCTTGGCTTCATCCGTTTTCCACTTGCCACAATACAGAAGTGGATCATCAGACAAGGATGATTGTCGAGTGCTTTCTATTAATGTCATCTGATCTAACGACAGTAACCCGCTCTGATGAATAATCCTGGTGCATGTCCTGGTGGACGTCCACCTATCATTTTGAAAAATATGAAACTGAAGTGTGATTCAGCGGATTCTAAGAACTACCAGAAACACAGCTTAATTAATTATTTTTAACTTCAAATCGTGTTTATGAGGCTTGTACTTTACAAACACTTTGTAAAGCGATTCATATAAAGTAAGCTGGTTAGGCCTACTGGTGTTGATCAGGTTGTCAAGTATTGAACAGAAATAAATCATTGACTGAAATTTTCCGAGAAAAAAGTCAGAATTTCTGACGCTGAGAAAATATAAGAAACAGCAAAACCTACACAGCATCGAGAAAACTATACTATATGATCAAGCTATCATGTGAATTTGATCTAAGTGAAGTATAGATGTCAGGGTGACAATCTAGGTGAAGCTATTGTTGTCAAAAGCCTCATCAACTCGAATCAATCACTGTAACCACCGAAGAACCACTTTTTCACTGCGGTTGATGGATTCGAACCACCGGTTGTGAAAGAATCAGTTGATATGGCTTTATGTACATTAAATTTGGTGATTCTTTATTTACTTCGTGCATCAGATCTGTTAATTCTTATACAATTTAAACGAAGTAAATGCGCATTTCTCTGCCAAATTATTTGCACTGACAGCAAATAGATATAACTCTTTAATAAATTTGAATGATGTTGTTAGGTACCACAGTCTAGTCAGCTTTGAATCTAGACTATCAAACATGGCGTGTAGATTTTACATGTATAACTTAGCGCAAGCATAATATTGTGATACTATTGAAATATTTATATAATTAAGAATCACGTTGATGCTCTTTTGTTGTAGTGCTTCTCTTGTGTCAGTGGATCTGTGTCGGAGTTGAAATACTCCACTCTGGTGCTATAGGAGTTCGCATACAATCCCAGACTCTAAAAGAGCTGGATTGCTAATCTCAGACTTGTAAATGTGGCAATGAACATTTTTGGAGATTTGCGTTCGGAGATATTCTTATCGAAATTGTAATCTCATGAGGTAATTTCATTGTACTTTTGTAACTTAATTACTTCATCAATGGACATCCTGGCATATACATGGATTTACAATACTTCCGTACTTGGAATTTTCATATCCGATAATTTATTAAGTAGGCTATCCGAATTAATCAATCTTTTACCGTTTCATACAACACCTACAAACCCGAAAATTGAGTCAAAATATGAATAATCTTCGAACCTTTGTACGACGACCAAGATGTGACACTGTAAATTTCCATGGTAATTAACTTAATTTCATTCTAAGTCAAACATACTTTGAGACTCTTGTAACATGCGTGATATTTTGCACGTTCTATGCTACTCAAATATGAATACGCCTACATTGCACATCGTCTAGGCAATATGTAGGAAACACAGGGATAATTTTAAAAATTTAAATTTTCAAATATTTGTCAGATCGTTATTAAATACCATGAACATAATGTCCGCAAAGAAAGTGAATCTTTCATATAAAATTGATATATCAACTTTTTGAGTTGACACTGTGCCTACTACATTACAAGATAACTACTATTTTGGAAATACGAAGGCAACTCAAAGTTGCATTTAAAGCAAAAGTCAAAGTCGGGATGGTGCATATTTTGAATAACACTTTAAAGTGGAAATAATAACCTATGGGTAGCAACACACCACTTCCATTAGATTAGCAACAAACATTTGCTGCCATTTCTATTGATGAAACAGCATTTCTGAACTAGGAGACTGAAAACATGCGATCTAATTTACAAGTCAAACTAGGCTCAATTTTTTTGTTGACCTGGCATGTTGAGAAAAATTACCATAACGTGGTGAATATTTTCTCCACAAAAAGTTTCAAAATATGTATTTTCACGGCGATTCCTATTTTAGAATTGTTGACAAGGTGTCTACAAAAATATCTGAGACTTAATTTTAGGACATTTTGAGACCATCCATTTCGCAAACCAGAAAGCACGGAACCATATAAGGCTTTTGTCTCTGATATGATGAAGTTACGATCGAATGGAAGTGGGTGAGTTGTAAAACATTAGAAGGTGTCAACGGATTCAACCGGTCCAAAACTCGAATAGCGGGACAGAAAATCAGCATGTGGAATGCGTTTTCCTGGCTGATGTTGAATTGTGTAGTCATAGGCAGAAATTTCGAGTGCCCAGCGTCATAACATATTTGAAGTTGTCTTTGAAGCCGAACTTGATGGGGAAAATATGTACTCGAGTGCCTTGTGGTCGGTTATGATCTTGAACCGAAAACGAACTTGTGCAGGCGTTGGAGAGCCCATTTGATGGCTAGCGCCTCTTTCTGAGTCTGCGAATAACCTTTTTCAGCTTGACTGAGTCGACTCGACACGCAAATGACAGGAAGATCGTTCTGTTCTAGAATAGCTCCAAGACCGACTTCAGAAGCATCAACAATGACAGTGCAGGGAAAACCGGGCTGAAAACTCTGTAACTTGATTCCATTCACCACCTGCTCGATTAGACTGTTAAAACAACTGTCGTGAATTGAAGACCACAGGTATGTACCGGATGAACTTGAGGAGAGTTGGAATAAGGGTTCAGCCTTCGTGGAAAAGTGAGGAACGAACTTGCTGTAGTACTGGATGAATCCTAGGAAGCTTCGAAGCTCCTTCACATTCGTAGGACGAGGAGCATTTTTGACAGAATTGACTCGAGCTGCATCTGGTGAAAAGCCACTGCCGCTGATGACGAATCCGAGGTAGTGAATTTGTCTAACGCAAAAAATTGATTTCTTCGAGTTTATCTTTACATTGAAAATTGATAAGCGCTCGAACAATTGGAGTAATTTTTCATCATGCTCTTCTTTGGTGTGACCATAGACCAGGAGATCGTCTTGATAGGATTTTACACCCTTGAGCTTGCATATGATTGCATCCATGGTTTGTTGAAATAACCCTGGCGAAATGTTCAAGCCAAATGGGGGGAAATTATAGTGGAAAAGTCCCCAACTTGTGTTGATCGTTGTTACTTCCTTTGAATCTTCTGCAAGGGGAATTTGTAGAAATGCATTGGTCAAGTCAATCTTCGAGAAGTAAGAGCAACCCTGCAGATCTGTAAACATCTCTTCCATGCCAGGAGTAGTGAAAGAGGTCAACTTCAGGCTTTGATTGGCTGTAATGCTGTAGTCTTCGCAGATATGAAATGACCCGTTGGCTTTCCGAACCGCAAAAATTGGGGCAGCCCAGGCACTTGATTTAGTGGGAGACAGCATACCTTCATCAACTAGCTTGTCAATTTCTTGCTTAAATCCGTCACGAATTCCAAACGAGAGAGGTCTAGCTTTGCAAAACTTCGGTGGAGCTGAGCATTCGAGGTGAACCGGGTCAACTTTCATACCACGTTGGTAGTTGCTGCAGAGATGGATTGCATTGCGGACTTCGCTGGAAAGGCAATTGTTGACTTCCGCGGCTTGTTGAGATACTTGCATTGAATTCTGAACATTTGTGGAAGGTGCAAGACTGGAAGAATTGGTGGTCTGTATTGAACTTGGATCATTGACTGAACTTGGCGGATTAACTGAGTTGGGATGTGGAATTGATGAGGATGGACTGAGTGGACTTGGACTCTCAACTTGAGGCTTTGTGGACTTTGGATTCGTAAGTAGGTTGATACAGCTGCGATGGTTCTGGCCGGATTCCTTGATCAACTTGTTCATGTCGTACCTCAAACCACGCAACGCGCCGAGACCAATAATAGGCGGACTATCCCTAGTTATGACAAACCAAACTTGAAATTTCTGATTGTCCTTTATGATGTCAACATGGGCTTCGCCAACCACAATGAGAGCGTCTCGGGTGACACCTGTAATGCCAGTGCAAGTAGGCTGAATTCGACTACGTGGATACTGTAGATTGTCAAAAGTTTCCAGTGACATGAAGCTTACAGGAGATCCGCTGTCAAGAGTAAACTCGCGGGTTATCCCAGTAGAAAATGTCACATCCTGAATTATATAGTTGTCACCTGAAAGGACTCCTAGAGCTTGAAAGTAGTCAGACAGCGTGGTATCAACATCTGCGTATGAGGTAACGTGTGACTACCACGTTGGATCTATTGGACTTGCACACCTTTTGTATGTGTCCCGTTCTCTGGCAACTGTGGCAAACAGCGTTCCTAAACTTGCAAGTGGATCGGAGATGCTTGCCTCCACAAGAAAAGCAAGATCCTACATTTGTCGCACTAGCTGCAGTGGCGATAGGCTTTGGCTTGTTTGAACTAACTTGATTTGCTTTGTGGTAGTGCCTTTGAAAACTTGGTTGAGGTCGATGTTGACATTCTCTGAACATCTGACTCTGCTGAACTTTTGGCCTATTGTTGTAATTCGAGTTTCTGCTCTCGGAATGGAATAAGACAGCTTGCGAATTCTTAGGACCGACAGTTTCACTAAACACTGCGTCAATATCATCATTTTCCTCCAGAATTGTCTAGCCTCTTGAAAAGTCAAATTTTTGATTCGCAGTAGCTTTTTCTGTATGCTGGGATAGTTAATGCCCGCAATAACACGATCATGCAAGGCAACCTCCGACTGATCTCCAAAGTTACACTTTGCAGATTGCTGTTGTAATCTCAGCAAAAAAATTTCTTAAAGTTTCATCTGAACGGCGCATCAAATTGTGAAACTTTGCACGTTCAGTGGCCTCAAAATATACAGGTTTCAAGTGATTTGTGATGGCTTCCTGCAGTGCCTCTACCGTTAAGTCCTCTACTTCCTTTGGATGACATAAATCAACCAAAAGATCATATGCATCTTTGCCTACGCAAGTCAGGTAATAAACTGTCTTGTTTTTGTCAGTCAGGCTTCTGGTGAGTTTGCAAATCAATTCAAATCGCTTATGCCAGTTTTTCAAGCCGTCTACATCCTTAATGTTACGTGGTTCAATACCTTAGTCATTGGAGACATATTCATTACTTTGAAATTGAATTGTATGTACTATCTCGAATTGAATTGTAGGAATATGTAATTGAAGTTGCTGAATTGAACTTGGATTGAATTTGAACTGCTCGTACGACGCCAATTATTACCGAAACCACCGAACTAACTTTGTGTGAAAATGGCTAGCATGGAAATTCCTTTAATTGTATTGAGTAAACTCACCGATTAACATTAGCATAGAAGTTAAGACATAAGTTAGAAAAGTAAACACTCAAATTACGCGCTCAATGATTCAGCATGACGCGAATGTCTGTGATTGGTCATTGTCAAGGTCACTGAGAGTGATGACAATAAAAAGTTGCGAATACAAAGAAATACATGTAACTCTGACAACAAGGTAGGATCATCGCGTGCCTATCAACAAATTTTACATTTTTCGACAGATCTATAACAAGAAGCTGCACTACATACGTATGTAAATTTAGGCCCTGCATCGTTTACATTATTCCACCTCCCAGAACGTGATGACATTAAATCTAGCAATTATTGCTTACTATAATGTATCCTCTTGTGAACGTGCTTATCTCATACAGACGAGTAATACTGCATTTGTAACTTTTAAATCATTTGACGAATCAGTGATGTTAATGATATCAATTTCATCAAAAATTCCTATGAAATGGAATTGTGATGAAATTCCTGTAAAAACCACCCATCCCTCACTGCTAGAAGTTGGGACATCTTTGATAAGGGTCCCTTGTCCTCATAGCAGGACCTGACTACCTCAGATCATGTATTCAGCAGAACTCGCACCACAGTTTAGAGATTCAGATGCCCATCAATTCTACCTGAAGGCTCACTGTATCGCTGCAGTAGTTGTTTCTCTACGACTCGCAAGGATAGGTGTACGGTGTGGATTATGCATCAATCAATCAATCCACTATTTTTCACTGCATTGAGCATGTGTGATTCATATACAACACACTTCAAAATGACCAACTACATTATTCGGACATAAATTGTGTGAATTCAGTGGTAGATATGGCATGTGGCCACCACTAGGGTTTTGAAAACCGATTATCGAATAACCGGAAATCGGTTATTTTTTACTATTCGAAAACCGGATTTAGAATATTTTAAATCCGATTTTCAGGGTTCCATCCATTTGATTGAAATAATGTAGATAGTCGACAAATTGATCATCAAATCATGTCACTGACTGCGAAATACATGCAACTAAATTTCCCGCATGCGTGAAAGTAGACAGCAACGTGTTATGTTATGTTGGTGAGCACCTAACTCCTTCACTTCTGATGCTTGCAAATATCATGTTACTTACCAAACATCGCTTGTTCGACACCACGATTGACCAATTCTATTACTCACAGTGTTGTATGTGCGCTTTGATTTCCAGGAAATCAACCTCTCGCGGGTTCTCTTTGTCTTGGCGTTCGTGATGCAGGGAGCCTGAATAACACCTGACAACTGATTCGTTGCTCTGATTATTGTCTTTTCTTTTATAAGGCCATTAGTTTAGGTGAGATCAGTCTTCGAATCGACATGAGAGTTGCTGTGCATCGCTTGAACCAGTATATGGTATGGAACTATTTTGACCATGAAGGCTCGAGTGCAGTATGTAAACGTTGTGGTCGGAAGCTATCAATTAAGGGTGGTTCTACAAGTAGCCTCCGCGCTCATCTACGTCAAGTGCACTGTATTTCATTTACGGATTCGAGAAATAACGACGCTTCGGATTCTGAATTGTATGAGTCATCAGGGTCTCAGCCTAAAGTTCCAATCAAGAAGCAGAGATTTCAGCAATCCACCATCGAGAAATGTCTGAAAAAAGCCGAATATGATTCTATCGACGTTGTGTTAGCGAAGCTTGTGGCGATAGATGGCTTCTTCATGAACGCCATCGTTCATTCAGAATTTCTTCGTGCAGCATTTCTTGAACGAGGGTTTACCATGCCAAAATGTCCTTCTAGCTTGACTAAAATATTGAATAATCATTCTTCTGATCTCAACCAAAATATGACCAACAACTTCCGAGTGATGATTGAGAGAGGTCAGCGCTTTTCGTACATGATCGATGAATGGACTTCTCGTCGACGGCGCCGCTACATGTCCATTTCATGCAATGACGGTGAGGAGCTTCATCAACTAAAGATGGTTCGCTTGTTTGGAAGATTAACAGCTGAAAACATCACCGATGTGTTTTAATCGGAAGTTGGAGGAATTTGGTCTCTCTATGGAAAAGCATGCTGTTGCTGTAGTTACGGACGGTGCCAGTGCCATGAAAAGGATGGGAAGTGTGTTGATTCCATGCTTTCATCAAGTTTGCCTCGCACATGGTATACATCTTGCTGTTTGTAATGTTCTCTATCATGCCAAAATAACAGAGACTGATACCGATGAATCGGATTGTGAAACTTCCGATGAAAGCGACGACTTTGAGACAGATGACGACATTCTCGGAAGTGAAAGTCTTCAACTGACTGGACACATACTTCCTACAATCAAAAATGTGCGACAACTGTCCCGCTATTTCAGAAAATCATCGTTGAAAGTTGAAGTCTTGCAAAAGTATTAGCAAGTTGAAATTATCCCTTAGCAGCAATCCAACAGCACCCTTGTTTGTGCATCGTGACTCGGCCCTACCTTCACAAACGAAAAGGAATATCATCCGAAACGAGGTGGATCGCATTAGAGAAAGATGTACAGATAGTAGAGACCTCGCCTCCAATCTTAAAGACTTCAAAATATTTTGAGGAGCAACGGCTATCCTTGTAATGTGCCTCAGAAAATCGTTCCTGTGAAGCCGAACTTCAAGAGAAAGAGAAAAACCATAAAGCGCATTGAAGACCCTATTTTCCTGAAGATGCCGTACGTTTCCGACCAGCTGAACAGAAACATCAACAGGACGCTGCAGCAAAATGACCTCCCAGTCAAGATGCATCATAAGACAAGAACACTAAGAGACGTCCTCAGGAAGAAGGAGGAAGCTGATGAATGCAAGCTGAAGAACTGTCCTGTAAAGGACAACAAGTTGTGTCATGTCACCAATTGTGTGTACCAGATGAAGTGTAGCAGCTGTGGTAAGTTGTATATTGGCAGCACTATTCGGCCTCTCCACATCAGGGTGCGTGAACACATAAATTCGAGCAGCAGCTCAGTTTTCAAACATAAACTTACTTGTAAAAGCAGTTTTCTAACAGAAATACTTAGCCGTGAGCATCATATGACATCGCTGAGAATACTTGAGGCTATAGAAATAAAAAAGAGGCAGCCCAGCATCAATTCCCGTCAGGAACGCGAGGAGCTGAAGGACATTGTATTTTAAACTTCCTTTTTCTTATCCTGTCATTTACCCTTTGCTGTTCATGAGTGCGCTTGCACCCATGTACTGCCGTCTCGTTGTCTGCGCCGATGTCGATCACGTGACCCTCTGCTGATAAGTGGTCGTCGGCGCGCTCGCTTACATAGTTCATTCCTCGTGCACTCTTGAACAAGGCGGTTGTCCGCGAAAATTTGAGAATTTTATTAATACAGCAGCTTTGGCTATATTACACTGGTGTGTTTTTCTTTTGGACTTGCAAAAGTATGTAAAACAGGAACTCGGTTATGAATTGGTCTTTTAATCGACATCAAAATACGCTGGAATAGTCTGTATGACATGATTTCGGAATTCGTGAAACTGAAGAACTGTCTTCTCAAGGCGTCACTCGATTTGACAGATGTTCCCGCAACCCTTACAGAAAAAGAATGGGATCTCTTTGAAAACCTTGCGCTGCTGATTGAACCAGTCAAAATTGGCGTCAAAGCACTAGGCAGACGGGATGCAACTCTTCTTACTGCTGATGGCATCAACAGATTCATGTTGAAGAAAGTGAGTCAAATCCCTGGACCATTAGCAACAGCTCTACATAATGAGATGCTAGAGTACATCACGGAAACTCGAAATGACGATCTGACGAGTCAGCTAAAATACCTCACCCGACCTGCCAGTCTTCATGGTAAACTGTAAACTGTAAACAAGTCATAAACAAGTCGAATCAATGGAAATCGTAAACAATTCAAAACTTCTATAATACACGACAAATAAAGAAGAAACTTTGCATGATGACAGGAAAGGGACTCAGCACATCCCAGAGGCATCCAAAATTAATGGAATATCTTTTTTGAAATAGCTAGAAAAAGTTAATGAGAAAAAAATGAGTCCATTAAGTCCCCAAAAATCAACATAAAGCTCACATACATGTCCTAAACAAGTCAGAGACATCTCAATACACACTCAATCGACCTAAACAACTCATGCCATACCTAAAATTACCTGCTCTTCACAATGGAGCCATGCCTTATATCACGCTCACAAACCAATCGCACACTCACCAGGGACCACTAAGTCCCCAAAAAATCTCAACATAAAGCTCAGCATACATGTTCCTAAACAATGGTCAGAGGACATCACAATACACACTCAATTCGACCTAAACAACTCATGCTATATCTAAAAAATTACTGCTCTTTCACAATGGAGCCATTATAATCACGCTCACAAACCAATCCACACTCACCAGGGACCACTAAGTCCCCAAAAATCAACATAAAGCTCACAGTACGTCACCTAAACAAGTCAGAGACATCTCAATACACACTCAATCGACCTAAACAACGTCATGGCCATACCTAAAATTACTGCTCTTCACAATGGAGCCACTATATCACGCTCACAAACCAATCCACACTCACCAGGGACCACTAAGTCCCCAAAAATCAACATAAAGCTCACCTACATATCCTAAACAAGTCAGAGACGTTCAAGTAGCTTCTGAAGCATCGCTTCTGGGGAAAAATACGAGAAGTACCTGGGGCTTTGCCTTTTGCAGACAACGTTCTAATAGCTTTTGAAGCATCGCTTCTGGGGAAAAATACGAGAAGTACCTGGGGCTTTGCCTTTTGCAGACCAAAACGTTTCTAATAGCTTCTGAAGCATCGCTTCTGGGGAAAAATACGAGAAGTACCTGGGGCTTTGCCTGTTCACGACTACGTTCAAGTAGCTTTTGAAGCATCGCTTCTGGGGAAAAATACGAGAAGTACCTGGGGCTTTGCCTTTTGCAGACAACGTTCTAATAGCTTTTGAAGCATCGCTTCTGGGGAAAAATACGAGAAGTACCTGGGGCTTTGCCTTTTGCAGACAACGCTGTATTAGCTTTTGAAGCATCGCTTCTGGGGAAAAATACGAGAAGTACCTGGGGCTTTGCATGTTCACGACAACGCTGCAATTGATGTCATTTGCTAAGATAGCCTGAATCTAGACTCTTAATAGAACTTAAGAATGATTCATGTATGTGACGTGGTATAACTTCATTCTCATTTCGTGCATTTTTACATAATTGTGAGATGTGAATATCTTCATGGATATACTTTGCAAATCTTTGTCATTGGCCCTGAGAGAATCACAAACTGAACATTTCATATAGGTAACTTGTCAAATTGATTTCTACATGGCCTTTATGTATGATGTTCTGCTACTTTCCCTGTTGGATGACAATTTTCTAACTATTTTTGAGCATCGCTTCTGGGGAGAAAAATACGAGAAGTACCTGGGGCTTTGCCTTTTGCAGACAACGGGTCTATTAGCTTTTTGAAGCATCGCTTCTGGGGAAAAATACGAGAAGTACCTGGGGTCCTTTGCCTCTTTTTGCAGACAAACGTTGTAATTGATGTCATTTGCTAGGAACAGCAAGAATTTAGTCCTTTCATGTAACTCACATCGTGCAATTTTAATATTGTTTTGTGTTTCGGTATAACACATTCATGATATACTATTGCAGATCTTGTCGGTTCCTTGTGACAGTCTAAAAAAAATAACTGTACATTTCATTAGGTTGTAAATATTTTCTACATGACTATCATTCATGATGTTCAAATGTTCGTCAATGGACTTGCCCACGATCCAGAAAAATACAAGATCTACCTTGGACTTATCGTGATCTCTAGCCATGAAATAAAGTCATCCCGGACACCAGATCTTTTCAATTATTTCATTTCTTGTCATTCTGTACTGCCGGACTTTACTAAACCCTGGTTCATATGAGTAGTTTCATCGTGAAGAGCGTGGATTAAAACTTATTGACCTTGGTTAGGGACATGTATGTGAGCTTTCATGTTGGATTTTTTGGGGACATTAGTGGTCCCTGTGTGTGAGAGTGTGGATTGGTTTGTGAGCGTGATATAATGGCTCCATTGTGAAGAGCAGGTAATTTTTAGTCTGTAAGGCTCTCGACGGATGAGTTGGTTTAGGTCGATTGAGTGTGTATTGAGATGTCTCTGACTTGTTTAGGAGACGTATGTGAGCTTTATGTTGATTTTTGGGGACTTAGTGGTCCCTCCTGGTGAGTGTGGATTGGTTTGTGAGCGTGAGATAGTGGCACCCATTTGTGAAGAGCAGGTAATTTTAGGTATGGACTATGAGTTGTTTAGGGTCGATTGAGTGTGTATTGGAGATGTCTCTGACTTGTTTAGGAGACCGTATGTGAGTCTTTATGTTTATTGATTTTTGGGGGGACTTTAGTGGTCCCTGGTGAGTGTGGATTGGTTTGTGAGCGTGTATAGTGGCTCCATTGTGAAGAGCAGGTAATTTTAGGTATGGCATGAGTTGTTTAGGTCGATTGAGTGTGTATTGAGATGGTCGCGCGCTCTGACTTGTTTAGGAGACGTATGTGGCTTTATGTTGATTTTTGGGGACTTAGTGGTCCCTGGTGAGTGTGGATTGGTTTGTGAGCGTGATATAATGGCTCCATTGTGAAGAGCAGGTAATTTTAGGTTCTTTATGGCATGAGTTGTTTAGGCCCTAATGACCTTTACTCGTCTCATTCCCGTTTTTTTTGTCGGTTTCCGTTCTTCTCTCGTCGAGTTCGATTTCTCCCTTCTCCGATCCTCCTTTCGTCTCTCGTTCCTCCGCTATTTTCCGCGTCGTTTTTCCGCGATCCGTCGGATGTTCGCCCGATTGTTTTTCTCCTTTTTATTGTCTTCTTTCGCTTTCTTTCTTCGTTTCCGTCTGTCGTTTCGCGTCTAGGTTTCCTCTTGCGGCCGGTTCGTTATCGTCGTTGTTTCTTTCCGCGGATTCGTTTTTCTGTCTCACCGTCGATCGCGAATCCATCGTTTTTTTTTTTCTTCTTTCTCGATATTAACGAGATGGTCTTCGTGTCAGTTTCTCCCGGATTGTTTTTTCTCTCTTCCCGTTTTTCGTTTTTTTCGCGCGTCCGATGCCGTTTTCGTTCTTCTCTTCGTCTTTCATTTTTTTTTTCGTTTTTCTCGTCCCTCGTTTCTTAGCTTTTTTCGTTTTCCGGAATCCGCGTCGAATGCGGTGCCGATATTTCGGTTGTCGTCTCGGCGTTCTCCCGGTTTCGACCGGAAGATGAACGGATTTTCGTTTCGTTTTGCCTCCCCGCCGACCGATTGTCCGGATCGTATTTGATTTTCGGCGGCGCGGTCGATTGTCGGGTTCGCGTTTTTTTTCGATTGAGTGTGTATTGAGATGTCTCTGACTTGTTTAGGACATGTATGTGAGCTTCATGTTGATTTTTGGGGACTTAGTGGTCCCTGGTGAGTGTGGATTGGTTTGTGAGCGTGATATAGTGGCTCCATTGTGAAGAGCAGGTAATTTTAGGTATAGCATGAGTTGTTTAGGTCGATTGAGTGTGTATTGAGATGTCTCTGACTTGTTTAGGAGACGTATGTGAGCTTTATGTTGATTTTTGGGGACTTAGTGGTCCCTGGTGAGTGTGGATTGGTTTGTGAGCGTGATATAGTGGCTCCATTGTGAAGAGCAGGTAATTTTAGGTATAGCATGAGTTGTTTAGGTCGATTGAGTGTGTATTGAGATGTCTCTGACTTGTTTAGGAGACGTATGTGAGCTTTATGTTGATTTTTGGGGACTTAGTGGTCCCTGGTGAGTGTGGATTGGTTTGTGAGCGTGATATAATGGCTCCATTGTGAAGAGCAGGTAATTTTAGGTATGGCATGAGTTGTTTAGGTCGATTGAGTGTGTATTGAGATGTTCTCTGACTTGTTTAGGACATGTATGTGAGCTTTATGTTGATTTTTGGGGACTTAGTGGTCCCTGGTGAGTGTGGATTGGTTTGTGAGCGTGATATAGTGGCTCCATTGTGAAGAGCAGGTAATTTTTAGGTATGGCATGAGTTGTTTAGGTCGATTGAGTGTGTATTGAGATGTCTTGACTTGTTTAGGAGACGTATGTGAGCTTTATGTTGATTTTTGGGGACTTAGTGGTCCCTGGTGAGTGTGGATTGGTTTGTGAGCTGTGTGTGATATAATGGCTCCATTGTGAAGAGCAGGTAATTTTAGGTATAGAATGAGTTGTTTAGGTCGATTAATTGTGTATTGAGTTGTCTCTGACTTGTTTAGGACATGTATGTGAGCTTAATGTTGTTTTTTGGGGAATTAGTGGTCCTGGTTAGTGTGGAATTGTTTGGGTTTGTGAGCGTGATATAGTGGCTCCATTGTGAAGAGCAAGGTAATTTTAGGTATGGCATGAGTTGTTTAGGTCGATTGAGGTGTGTATTGTGATGTCTCTGACTTGTTTAGGACATGTATGTGAGCTTTATGTTGATTTTTGGGGACTTAGTGGTCCCTGGTGAGTGTGGATTGGTTTGTGAGCGTGATATAGTGGCTCCATTGTGAAGAGCAGGTAATTTTAGGTATGGCATGAGTTGTTTAGGTCGATTGAGTGTGTATTGAGATGTCTCTGACTTGTTTAGGAGACGTATGTGAGCTTTATGTTGATTTTTGGGGACTTAGTGGTCCCTGGTGAGTGTGGATTGGTTTGTGAGCGTGATATAATGGCTCCATTGTGAAGAGCAGGTAATTTTAGGTATGGCATGAGTTGTTTAGGTCGATTGAGTGTGTATTGAGATGTCTCTGACTTGTTTAGGAGACGTATGTGAGCTTTATGTTGATTTTTGGGGACTTAGTGGTCCCTGGTGAGTGTGGATTGGTTTGTGAGCGTGATATAGTGGCTCCATTGTGAAGAGCAGGTAATTTTAGGTATGGCATTGAGTTGTTTAGGTCGATTGAGTGTGTATTGAGATGTCTCTGACTTGTTTAGGATATGTATGTGAGCTTTATGTTGATTTTTGGGGACTTAGTGGTCCTGGTGAGTGTGGACTGGTTTGTGAGCGTGATATAATGGCTCCATTGTGAAGAGAAGGTAATTTTAGGTATGGCATGAGTTGTTTAGGTCGATTGAGTGTGTATTGAGATGTCTCTGAATTGTTTAGGATATGTATGTGAGCGTTATGTTGATATTATTTTTTTTTTTTGGGGACTTAGTGGTCCCTGGTGAGTGTGGATTGGTTTGTGAGCGTGATATAGTGGCTCCATTGTGAAGAGCAGGTAATTTTAGGTATGGCATGAGTTGTTTAGGTCGATTGAGTGTGTATTGAGATGTCTCTGACTTGTTTAGGAGACGTATGTGAGCTTTATGTTGATTTTTGGGGGACTTAGTGGTCCCTGGTGAGTGTGGATTGGTTTTCTTTGTGAGCGTGATATAATGGCTCCATTGTGAAGAGCAGGTAATTTTAGGTATAGCATGAGTTGTTTAGGTCGATTGAGTGTGTATTGTGATGTCTCTGACTTGTTTAGGACATGTATGTGAGCTTTATGTTGATTTTTGGGGACTTAGTGGTCCCTGGTGAGTGTGGATTGGTTTGTGAGCGTGATATAGTGGCTCCATTGTGAAGAGCAGGTAATTTTAGGTATGGCATGAGTTGTTTAGGTCGATTGAGTGTGTATTGAGATGTCTCTGACTTGTTTAGGAGACGTATGTGAGCTTTATGTGATTTTTGGGGACTTAGTGGTCCCTGGTGAGTGTGGATTGGTTTGTGAGCGTGATATAGTGGCTCCATTGTGAAGAGCAGGTAATTTTAGGTATGGCATGAGTTGTTTAGGTCGATTGAGTGTGTATTGAGATGTCTCTGACTTGTTTAGGAGACGTATGTGAGCTTATGTTGATTTTTGGGGACTTAGTGGTCCCTGGTGAGTGTGGATTGGTTTGTGAGCGTGATATAATGGCTCCATTGTGAAGAGCAGGTAATTTTAGGTATGGCATGAGTTGTTTTAGGTCGATGAGTGTGTATTGAGATGTCTCTGACTTGTTTAGGACATGTATGTGAGCTTTATGTTGATTTTTGGGGACTTAGTGGTCCCTGGTGAGTGTGGATTGGTTTGTGAGCGTGATATAGTGGCTCCATTGTGAAGAGCAGGTAATTTTAGGTATAGCATGAGTTGTTTAGGTCGATTGAGTGTGTATTGAGATGTCTCTGACTTGTTTAGGAGACGTATGTGAGCTTTATGTTGATTTTTGGGGACTTAGTGGTCCCTGGTGAGTGTGGATTGGTTTGTGAGCGTGATATAATGGCTCCATTGTGAAGAGCAGGTAATTTTAGGTATAGCATGAGTTGTTTAGGTCGATTGAGTGTTTGTATTGTGATGTCTTGACTTGTTTAGGACATGTATGTGAGCTTTATGTTGAGTTTTGGGGACTTAGTGGTCCCTGGTGAGTGTGGATTGGTTTGTGAGCGTGATATAGTGGCTCCATTGTGAAGAGCAGGTAATTTTAGGTATGGCATGAGTTGTTTAGGTCGATTGAGTGTGTATTGAGATGTCTCTGACTTGTTTAGGAGACGTATGTGAGCTTTATGTTGATTTTTGGGGACTTAGTGGTCCCTGGTGAGTGTGGATTGGTTTGTGAGCGTGATATAGTGGCTCCATTGTGAAGAGCAGGTAATTTTAGGTATGGCATGAGTTGTTTAGGTCGATTGAGTGTGTATTGAGATGTCTCTGACTTGTTTAGGAGACGTATGTGAGCTTTATGTTGATTTTTGGGGACTTAGTGGTCCCTGGTGAGTGTGGATTGGTTTGTGAGCGTGATATAATGGCTCCATTGTGAAGAGCAGGTAATTTTAGGTATGGCATAATAATAATAATAATAATAATAATCCGTTTATTTGAGAAAATAACATTGCCCCAGTACTGAAAATCGTGGGGACAAAGACAATGTAAAGAAGACATTCATTAAATAAAAAATAACTTAACAAAAAACGTTTAATGAAGAGTACGTTCATAAAGTAAAGTTGCTGTTATGAAGTCGTGACATTTGTATGATAAAACATTTACTGCGAAGAGCTGTTCTTGAGATGTTTAGGCATGAGTTGTTTAGGTCGATTGAGTGTGTATTGAGATGTCTCTGACTTGTTTAGGAGACGTATGTGAGCTTTATGTTGATTTTTGGGGACTTAGTGGTCCCTGGTGAGTGTGGATTGGTTTGTGAGCGTGATATAGTGGCTCCATTGTGAAGAGTGTTGTGTTAGCTTGTGGACCCACTATTCTGGCTCTAGTATGGCTTAGTAGCATGTACGTATCGCATAGAACGAGACAAGTGGCGTGCCGAACAAGTTGTGTCGGAATAGTTTATTGCGCAGTTTATATATGAGGCAGTACAGCTCATGAGTAAAAATCTACGATCAACGCAACAACTACAGGAAAGATAACACACAATAGCAAAAGTAATTGTCAGCGCATCATAGATATTCAATGCCTAACTGGTCATTGAATCAATAGCTGCTTGGTCATTGACTGTTGGGGTCAGCCAATCAGAGCACGAGCTGACCAGTGGTATTGTTTCGGTTCTGAAACAATGCCATACACGACATCCCCTCACAAGTCATTATAGTCGGTAATGACGCGTTGCTTCCTTGATCTTTGTTTCTTGGGACTCAAACGGACCGGTGTGGATGTAGAAGGACTTGGACTCGTTACCATTGGGATTGTTTGGTCGGGATCATCTTCGGTGCTTGCTTCTGGCGTAGGGATATCCGGTAGGCGAGAAAGCTGATTGTCATGGGCTAACCGCAAACGATTGTCAGCTGCATACCGTTCCTCTACCAAATATAAAATCTCAAAAATTTATCCTATTAATTTTCGATCTATTTTCTGCAATAATAATTCAAATCGCTTCTAATTTATATTTCTTCTAATATCCGATGGTCACAATTTAGTGGCATATTACACTTCATTACTCTAATATAAATCTCCCTTAATTTATTCTACAAATCCTTCTTTTCCCATTCTACGACTCATACATCTACGGCATTCTCACATCCACAATCAGTTTTACTCACAGCATAAAACAACACACTTACGAACCATCCTTCCTGGTGACCTCCTCATAAAATACTCTCCACTAAAACTCGTATCACCAGCAAACCCGATCTCCCACCATCCAATAAGTAACCCATGATGTGTTGGATCCGCGCTCGAGTAGGAAAGCAGCGTCTCGCAGGGCTCCATCTCTGCTCTTGTTACTGGACCGGTTTGAGAGAGAGAAGAGGAAGTTCCTTGAGAGTGGAATTCGGATCTTTCTCCCATACACCAGTTCCGCTGGTGTCCGTCCATCGGGTCGCTTGAAGCAGGCTCGGTGATGTAGAAGAAGACGCTTGAGGTACTCCTTGAAAGGCAGGTGGCTCACGTCCATTCTCCACGCTTTCATGCCGCCTTTCACCGTCTGGACTCCTCTCTCCGCCACACCATTCGATTCCGCATGATACGGAGGGCTCTCCAACTTGGTGATGCCATTCGTCTGGCAAAAGTGGTTCATCTCTGAGATGTGAACTCTGCGGCATTGTCCGTGGACGAGGATCCGCGGGACACCAAAGCGGCAGAGGAACAAGACAGATAGACAGACGACATGGTATCAATGGACGTTGCAGGTAGTTCTTGCTTGCGGAAGGCTGCATCGATCCAACCAGATGCCGAATCCACAGTACGAGTACATTGCCGATGTCCGGGGGGGGATATGACACCAGTCCATGTGGACTCGCTCGAAAACACCAGCAGTAGGCCATGGATTGAGGATTCTTGCGGTAGGAAGGGCGCAGCTTGCAGCAAGTTGAGCAAACTTTGAATCCAGTTTCGTACGTCAGACTGGAGAGTAGGCCACCAAGATGATAACTTGACTCGGTTGACCGTTAGAGTGAATGCCGTATGCATTTGATGGCAGGAGTCGAAAACGTCTCTTCGGGCGGTCCTCGGGATGTAGCATTTGGTATGAAGTAGATGAGGGGGGGGGGGGGGGGGGGGGGGGGGGTGGCCATCTCGAACCGTTAGTTGATCTCGGATCCGGTAGAGAAAGGTCGCTCATTGGAATGGACATTCCTCCAGTTTGGACAATTGAATGCGCTTAAGGATGGGATTGACCAATTTCGTCTGCTTCCATCGACTGCTGCAGGGTAAGGATCCACTCATCGGAGATGTCACTCGCCACATTGTTTATTACCAGGTCCTCCTTGTCAGAGTCGTCACTGAGGAGCTGCAACCTTGTTAACGCATCGGCATGCTTGATCTCGGTGCCGGGCTCTCTGCCCTCCTGCCCCCTCTGTATGGCTGGTGCTCTCTTGTGTTGGATGGAAAAATCGAACCGTTGAAGAATGATGGACCAACGGATAAGACGATTGGACGCCACCTTCGGTAGATTCGAACCGCCATAAATCTTCTCCAAGGGCTTGTGATCGGTGATCAGCTTGAATCGCCTCCAAGAAGCTGCTGTCTCAGTCGCAAAACGGACCACACGACTGCTAGCGCCTCTTTCTCGATATTGCTGTACCTTTGCTCTGTCTGGATCAGGATGCGGGAGACGAACATCACGGGCTTGTCACCTTGGGTAAGGACTCCGCCAATCGCTTTCTCGAGGCATCGGTTGTCAGAGTAACTGGTTGGAGCAGGTCATAGCTCTGGAGAACGGGGAGGTGTAAATGAAGATCCACTTTTATAATCCTAATATTAAAAAACTTTAAAGTACTTGAAAAATTATATTATAACTTGCCATAACTTGCAGGAGTTGATCAAAGGCTTGCTGATGAGGCTCTGACCAATTGAAGTCTACCTCCTTCTTCCGTAGTGAGTGTAGAGGCTGTACGATTCTTGAGTAATTGGGGATCATTCGGCCAAAGTAGTTGATGAGGCCAAAGAATGACTCCAACTCAGTTTAGACCGCCGTAGCAGGAGGCTTGAAGGAACGAATCTTCTTGGCTATGTCGGGGTCAGGACTGATACCAGAGGAGCTGACGAGGTGGCCCAGGAATTGACTTGAGGTATATTGAGAACGGATTTTGATTGGTTTGACCGTAACGCTTTCTCCTCGAGTCTTCGGGGAAAACGGAATTCAAACGCTTTTGTTGGGCCAGTTGATCGGATGTTGAGGCATGAACTTGTATATCGTCCTGATTACTATGACTCCACAAATTCCTCGTAGAAGAGAGAGCGATTCGATTACACGTTGGAAGATGGCTAGCAGAATTTTTCATGCCCTTCGGCAAACGTGTCATCTGGTACAGGCCCTCCCCCCTCCCTTTGGACGTGTTGATCGTGCATAGTTCACGGGAATGCAGGTCCAAGGGAATTTGCCAATACGCTTCTTTCAGATCCAAACTTGGCGAACACCTTCGAATCCTTCATACCAGCAAATATCGTTTCTATTGCAGGTAAAGGATAAGCGTCAGAGGTGATGCAGGAGTTCAGGAACGTCTTGAAGTCCGCGCACATTCTCAGGGATCATTTCGCTTCTTCACCCATACGACAGGAGATGCGCACTTGCTGCTTGAGACTGGCTTGATGATACTTCTTTTGCAACCGCTCGAGTTCTTGATTGACTTGTTCAACCATTGGGAGAGGGGACTGGTCTGGCCTTGCAAAACCTGAGTTTGGAATCATCCGAAACTTCGATTGATACGGGTTCGACTTTCATTGCAGGAAGCTTGACGTCTTCAGTATTGTTGACTGACAGCACCGGTCGCAAACCAAAATCGTCCAGAACGTCTCGACCAAGAAGACCATATTGCTTCGTTGCCTCCACCACGGTTACGTTCGAAACGATCGAAATACCGTCTCTCGCGATACGGCAATCAATCAAGTCACCGACTGGCTTCATTAGGTGGCCATCGTAGGATGAGAAGAACCTGTTTGAGACAGCGAGTGTCGGACTGCCCATCGTTCTCCACATCTTCTTTGAAATAATAGTTGCTACTGCACCAGTGTCGATCTCCATTAAAAAGTCCTGATCGTTCAACCGCATGACGATCTTTTCCTCCGTGCCGGTATTGTGTGTGGGAACAACATCGACATGCAACAACGACTCGGTTGCATAGTTGACTGAAGCTTGATTGGACTTGGAGAGGCACACTGACTGGAAATGATTGAGTTTGCCACAATTCTTGCACGTTTTCCCCATTGCCGGGACATTTTCCACTGGACTTGCAGCCTTGTCTGCCGCACCGCATACATGGTTTTTGTTTGCTTGCATTTGACCGGAACCTTGACTTGCTTGACAATTGCAGGTGATCGCGAACTTGTTGTAGGGTAAGTGGATCGATTTGCAATAGCTTCCTCCTCGCCTCGATACTTCGACAACCAAGGACAAGTCGATCTCGCAGCATGGCATCCAACGAAACTCCAAAGTTACAAAATTCGGATAACTTCTTTAAGCGACCATAGAAGCTGGATGCGGATTCAGCTGGCCCTTGATGTGCTGCATAGAAGTTCGATCGCTCAGCAATTTCAAGATGCTGACTCTTCAAGTGTGATTCAAGAGTAGTCTTTATGTGAGCGTAAGTCACTGTGTTGTCTTGAATCGAAACTGGAGCAGGAGATCAGCTACTAATGATGAGCCTTTGGAACCAATCGTTGCAAGCAGGTAGGTTTTCTGACTGACTGAGTTGCCAGTAGAAGCTTCAAGAAGGCTATGTGCAGCCTCAAGTCTAGTGAACCAATCACTAGGGTTATCAAAATTTAGAGGTTCAAACATAAGCTGCGACGCCATGTTGTGTTAGCTTGTGGACCCACTATTCTGGCTCTAGTATGGCTTAGTAGCATGTACGTATCGCATAGAACGAGACAAGTGGCGTGCCGAACAAGTTGTGTCGGAATAGTTTATTGCGCAGTTTATATATGAGGCAGTACAGCTCATGAGTAAAAATCTACGATCAACGCAACAACTACAGGAAAGATAACACACAATAGCAAAAGTAATTGTCAGCGCATCATAGATATTCAATGCCTAACTGGTCATTGAATCAATAGCTGCTTGGTCATTGACTGTTGGGGTCAGCCAATCAGAGCACGAGCTGACCAGTGGTATTGTTTCGGTTCTGAAACAATGCCATACACGACAAAGAGCAGGTAATTTTAGGTATGGCATGAGTTGTTTAGGTCGATTGAGTGTGTATTGAGATGTCTCTGACTTGTTTAGGACAGGTATGTGAGCTTTATGTTGATTTTTGGGGATTAGTGGTCCTGGTGAGTGTGGATTGGTTTGTGAGCGTGATATAATGGCTCCATTGTGAAGAGCAGGTAATTTTAGGTATGGCATGAGTTGTTTAGGTCGATTGAGTGTGTATTGTGATGTCTCTGACTTGTTTAGGAGACGTATGTGAGCTTTATGTTGATTTTTGGGGACTTAGTGGTCCCTGGTGAGTGTGGATTGGTTTGTGAGCGTGATATAATGGCTCCATTGTGAAGAGCAGGTAATTTTAGGTATAGCATGAGTTGTTTAGGTCGATTGAGTGTGTATTGTGATGTCTCTGACTTGTTTAGGACATGTATGTGAGCTTTATGTTGATTTTTGGGGACTTAGTGGTCCCTGGTGAGTGTGGATTGGTTTGTGAGCGTGATATAGTGGCTCCATTGTGAAGAGCAGGTAATTTTAGGTATGGCATGAGTTGTTTAGGTCGATTGAGTGTGTATTGAGATGTCTCTGACTTGTTTAGGTTGAGATTTGTCATTTTTTTCTCATTAACTTTTTCTAGCTATTTCAAAAAAGATATTCCATTAATTTTGGATGCCTCTGGGATGTGCTGAGTCCCTTTCCTGTTATCATGCAAAGTTTCTTCTTTATTTGTCGTGTATTATAGAAGTTTTGACTTGTTTACGATTTCCATTGATTCGACTTGTTTATGACTTGTTTACAGTTTACCGTCTTCATGAGACCTGTGAACTTCAGTTTCAGGTGATGACATCTCGGTGAAATCTAGGGGGAAGTCACTGAAACGAATATGGTCGAGGCTTTTCATAGTGAGCAGTGAACAGACAACTGAGATCGAAGCATTCTCACATGATCCCGAAGCTGTGAAACCAAACACAACGAGATTGCGCGATGAACTTCATCAATCTATTGTCGAAGCAACAACATCCACAGCTTCTTCGCAAGACCAAAGCGCTCTGCGAAAGGAAATGAACCCTTTCGAGGCGACGAATTGCCTACCAAAAAATCTGAAACTGATCAGAGATGCCATTATCACTGTCTCCTACTAGAGTTGAAGTCGAGCGATCCTTTTCAATCAGTGGTGGATTTGTTTCCAAAGTTCGAAGTCGCCTTGGTGACACTACTATTGATTCTCTACAATATCTTAAAGGATATTATTCCAAGTGATCGTCATCCTTTACACACGCTTTGTTCATTTTGATCGCTTTCCAGGTAATTCATTCAATTTAATAAGTGAAATAGCGATTTGCTATTTAGTGTCATGTTCTGTTTACTGAGTATTGCATTAAATGATTTTGATCAGTGCCCATGATTCTTTTCATTTTACTAAGTTTTCAACCCTCAGCTTCAAACTGCAGAGTAAATTAATTTTCGATTAATCTTTTCAAGATTAGCGTCATTGCAAGACATATTACCTTGACAATTCAAAAGAAAACATCCAACAGCTAGAAATTCAGTAAAAATTTCGAATATTTAAAAACTGCGCTATCATTTGTATACACAAATAGCATAGTAAAACAGTATTCAGAATAAAAGCCACTTGGTAGAAACATTCGCTTGTGGCAATCAGCTGATAGCGTATTAAATGGGCGCTGTCCGGTCTAGTCCTAATAATGTAATCCGATGTCTATGGATGACACTCATCAATGCAGTGTGATTTTTTTATGAAAATTGCATTTGCAATGTTTATGTCATGAAAGCAGTTACGTTGACGAAGATTACTTTCGGAGACTAATTATAGTAGCTCTGAATAACATTTTAGAAAAGAAAGGCGTCATAATCACATAAAAGAAGTGATGAGAGGTAATTTGATAAAATATAGAAATTAGTTTAAACGCGCTAAACTACAACACACTATTCAAAGACACTTCAAGGAAGTTGCCTGGAGAGTTGCTTTTCTCGGAACTTTGTCAAAAGCTGTAAGTAAAATTTTTTTGCTAACTCCTTGAGTTAATGAGATAAAATTTCGATTTTATATATCTAATATTGGTTTTTCAATTCAGAGACAATCTACCTATTTTGACCAAAGAGCCATGATTTTTTTCGAAGCTGGCTAGAGCATGTATTTCCAAGTAGGAAATGATAGAATGTCTATTAACTGATGCTCAACAATCATCACAACCATTTTCAGTACATTGCCGTGCTAGCACTTCATGCTTGTCCATCCAGATGGAAATAACCAACTGCAAATCTGAGATGCTCAAAAAGAAACTAACAATCAAACCTATACAAAGAATGACCAATTAGATGATGATCCTAATGATCCACGTTCAGATTGTTGTCAACATTAAATCTCATGTACCTTTTATTTTTTTCTGTACGGTAGACAATTTTCATGTTGTTTTTGGATAATTTATAAATAGCATGAGATAATTTAGAGCGTATCTGTTATAGTTGATAACATAAATGATGATATGAGCGTTGATGGTAATAATACTGCTCGTGATTTGATAGGAATACTTGATCGGAAAACTGCTCAACCATCACCGGCCAATGCTAAAAATCGTGAATACCAAAGTCCTCTGTCATTGCACTGCAAAATGAGGCCAATGACTAATGAGCAATGGCAGGAAGTCTGGATGCACAAGACGTGTCGCTCTAAGCATTATAATAATAATAATATGAATTTAATGTTCAATACAACAGGCGGTAGGCCTCTATATGACAGAGCAAATAGACATAACAGCAAACATCACATACATCCAGGAAATTTTACAAAAGAATTGTTAAACAAGCAAAGTCTCCTTTTCTTTGATAGCAAAACACGCTGATGTCTCACATGTGAACAATTTTCCGCCAATTAATGAAGAATTGAGACAGAGGATGATTATATTTATCTGACAATTTTTTGTATCAGTTTTATACAAATTTTACTCAACATGCTGCTAAAGGAGGGCTTTTTGATGTCTGGGGCCCAACGCCTAACAAATACGGTCTAATTTTTCAAGCTTTTTAAACGTGGTGGCACTGATGTCGCAAATAACAGGCTACGCATGCGCCATGTGACAGAAAACAAGACCCATATACGCTTGCCAGATGATGGAGGAATGATTATTATTACATTTGAGACGCTTGAAGAGGGATAACGAGCGACAGCATTGTTGTAAATATCAGTGAAGTAGACATTTCAAATCAAATCCTTAGAAAAAGTCACACCTAAAATTTTTAAATGAGAGTTCCTACTAACAGTCATGATTTTCGTTTTTTGGACATTGACGGTCATTTTTTTATCTTCAGCCCAAAGAATAAACTTGTCAACAAGATTCTGAGTACTGTCTAAATCATCTTTGTTCGTGAGGTGGACCATGGTGATATCATCAGCGTAGGCGAATATATCAGCATTGCAAAACTTAGGTAAATCATCAATTAATAGAACAAGAAGGGTGGTCTGAGAACAGATCCTTGGGGTACACCACTAGACACGAACTTCCATGATGTCATACAGTTGATAACAGAAACAGATTGAATGCGATCAGATGTGAAGCTTTTAATCAGTTGAACGATATGTGGATGACAATCAAAATTCTGGCTAAGAGACTTTAAGATGAGATTGTGGCTCAGACAGTCGAGAGCCTTGCTGAAATCGAAGGTCAGAATTTGGGCACAGTTGGCAGACTCGAGTGAAACATGTTGAAGGATGAAGAGTCGAATGGAGAGAGGAGCATTTGTACAGCCGCCAAAGCCAGAAGAGGTATAGCCTAATTGATTATGGTTGAGGTTTTGGCTTAAAGACGGGCCTGAAATGTGATCACGTATGATTCGTTGAAAAACCGTGCTCAGAAAGGGGAGGATAGAGAATGCACGATAGTCCTTATTTCCTTTCGGCATGGGGTGATAAAGGCTTTCTTCCACCTTTCAGGAAAGTATGCATATTTTAAGCAACGATTGTAAAATTCTGTGATAGGCGCTACAAGAGCAAGGGAAAAGTACCGATAGAAGAGACCAGAGATCTTGTCTGGTCCTGTGGAGTTGGTCTTGCATTTCAACAACAAGTTGTGAAGTAGACTTTCATTCAAGCGATTATCATGAAACTGATGAATGTCACTGGGATGGAAAGCACCATGAAGTTGATTGTTTAGTGAATCAGCCGTGGCGTGGTCAATAGGAGAAACATGGGACTTCCTATTCAACTGATTATTAATAGCTCTCCGTTTCTTAGAATTAGAAGAGGAAGCAAATTTGGAAAGATGCTTAAGCTTGGCCTTATAGCTTTCTTTGATAATTTTTTGACGAAGATTCAAGTACTTCCCATAGTTCCCCTTATTCAGAGCTCAATCCCAAGCATCGGATATGGCTTTGAGAGCGGGGGTGATCCAAGGCGGATCAGAACTTCTCATTCTAACCGTTTTTTCGGTGAAGCTCTTCATATAGTAAGAAAGCAAAATGCCTCAAAAGTTTTCGACAACCCCATCAATATTTTCATGATGCAGACAAAAGTCGAACCAATTGACTGAAGAGAGAACCTGGCAACAAGCGGCGAATGAGGATGGAGAGAAGGATCTCACTTAAGCATTATTGGCACTAACGGAAATTTGAACAGCCACTTTCAAAAGAACGTCTCTGTGATGTGAGCGCCCTAGCGGTGCAAGTAGCTGGGGAGTCTGAAATTTCTTAGGCTGGTTGGTAGCTACAATATCAAGAATAGTACGACCTCGGGTAGAAGATTGAGCGAATTGTACCATGTTGTTGTAAATAAGAAAATCATCTAATTTCTGACGTAAAATCATCTAATAGTCATTTACATCACCAGTTAAAATAATATGAGCGTCATTTCGATAGTCAAAAATATCTTGAATGGCATCAATAATAACGGAATGAGCAACGCGTGTTACCTCCATGAGACGGGCACTGGATCTTCTGCACCTTCTATCGAAACACATCGCTTATTAACGCCAATTTGTCTTAATCTGCTAAGACACATCCACAAGGAAAGATAGGCTAGTTCATCAAATAAAATTATAAAAAAAAAATTACAGTTGAATGTGGTATTTCAGTTTTCACTTGTCTACTTCGTCACTATGTATTGCTACCCACTTGAATGCACAGTCACTTGTATAGCCACCTCCTGAAAGATATATCAAGGATTCGAAACTGTGAAGATGAGGATGCTTGATGAAACATGTAATAAAACATGTGAAATGTAGACATGTAATGAAGCGTGTGTACTGGATGCATATGCCGTTGATGAGATGGTTAGCTAAATAATACCGGTTATGGCGTCGTTTTTATACCGGTTTAGTGTGGACTCAAATTTGCTTTCATTATGAATTTGGCAACTTCAAATTGAGAGGGCTGGTAATCGCATTGGTGATCCCGCGAAAATTTTCCTGAGGGTTTTGGCTACCCCTAGACCCCCAATTCCGTGGCCCATGAATGTAGAGAGAACTTTCTTATATGATGATGATGAATCTCTTTGTTGTTGTCTCACAATTATGCAATCCGGTGAGCACATTTCACAGTCACGATTACAATATATAATAGATCAGAAGAAAATACAAAACAATGGCATCGGATCGACGGGAAATAAAAGCGATACAGTAAAAGCAGATTATTTACAAAATTTTATAAACGATGTGCTAAGACGCTTAGTTCTTGAAAACGGACGACGAAAAGGAAGACAATTTCGAGTTGTGCGGCCACTTGGTTTGACCAGAAACATCTCACGAAGGTGATGCTACACGTTTTGAACAATATCATAGAAAAGTTTTTCCCAAGTTCGATTACCGATCGTATCAAGTGAGTTGGAATGGGAAAATGGAATATCCATGATACGATGAAGGTGACGTTCCACACTTCATAATTTGTTCATGAGATACTTGGGTAGCCTAAATTGCAAAAGGACGGATGTGCACAAAGTATAACAGAACGAATGAAAGCAGCATAACATTGAAACAGCTGAGTTTTTGGGAAATTAGCTCCTCTTAGGTTACGGATGATGTAGTAACGTTTACACACTTTGTTTATAACATCATCAATGTGCTTATTCCATTTTAAATTGGTAGAAAACCAAATGCCAAGAAACTTCATAGATTCGACATTTCTAAGGAATGAAGCATTATCAACTGCAATGGGTTTAGTTGACAGACCATATCCTGTAACATAAAAAACATGGCATTTCACTCAGTCTACAATTTATCATCAAAAGAATTGCGACAAAAATGCAAAAATAAAAGTCATCTGCATATTTGATCACATTGTAGTAGATCAAACAGGATGGATTGAATCCACAGATATGGAAAACAACAAGAGTCCAAGTACACTTCCTTGGGGGATACCACTACGAATGGCAACCCAGTTTGAAGATATATTTTTCCCCACCATACGATGATGTCGATTAGAAAGAAAGCTGACAATCCACTTATTCATAATTATGAATCAATGTGTTATCAGACAAGCACGAAATATGCCTGGTTTTGTTTGCTTTGCCTTTTCAACTTTAAAACACTATCATGCTGCATTCATGAAATCGTGCATAAGAAAAATATAGAATGTTGAAAGCTTTCATCATGAAAAGGCAAGTGATCTCTCCGTCTTTTGATTGACCAAAAGTCGAAGTTTAGTAAAAGAATAATATGAGCAGATGCCGAACGTTTCGAGAATTCTTCCGCTCCTCTTCCGCGTTAAGTCAATCGGCTAACAGTAATCGAATGTTGCTTCATCGATAAGTCAGTGACGTCATCCTTGTATTTGATGAGATGAGTGATGCTATGCATGGTTTGGTTGACTGAAAACATGAAGCCTAATGCAGTCTTTACGGTTGCAGTATTAATCAATTTGATCGGACATGCATTCTTCTCTCTGAAACAGAAATTCTCAAATGCGTCAAATTACGGAACATTTTCATTATCCAATGTAAACCATGTTTCAGCGCATTATGAATTTGACAGTCAGATTAAGTTTAGGAAGATGCTCTCATATGGTTTACTTTAAGTTCATTTTATATGGCTGTTTGTTTATGTGAATTAGCCTTGTCATCAGCTATTTGAATGAAGGTATTAAGTTTGACCTTTTAAAATATGAAATATGACAACTATTATAATGTCGTTTATTTCATGGTATTGGCCTCAGTACTATGAAGCAAAAGGTTTTAAGTCGCAACATTTGAACACAAAAGTAAATTACTAAATTCACATTAGTAATCAAAAGTAAATTTGAGGATATGGATGTGGATACATGGCCACTGAGTCTACAAGAATGAGAAAACAAACTTATTTCATGACAATGGCCTAAATTATTGTAATCGTAGGGCCGCCCAACATTTGAACATAATAACAATAATAATAATAATAATAAGTGTCGTATATTTGAAGAAAATAGTCTCAATAATAAAAATCGTGAGACTGTTCTAAAAAGTAAATTTTATTAAAAGTAATCAAATGAAAAAAATATTTTTAACAGAAAGTTCACACAAAGCACTATTTGCAAAGCCTACACATGGGACATCATTCTTTTTGTCGTTTTTTTTGACTGAGCGAGTATTCGGTAGGAAAAAGATGTGTGTAAAGGATTCTCCCTATCAAATTCAAATGTATTCAGCATGAGCACCGCTTTCTTCACATCAATTTTTGAATCAGGATACTTATTCCTCAATTCCTTCGCTGAGGTTAACTGAATGCGTGAAATTCTTTTTCCTGAAAGTCACTCCCTTCGGTTTATACTTTGTATTCCCAAAAGTACCGTACTATCAGGGAAAGTACGCTCTGGATTGTAATGAAAATACCTTTGGGTTTATTTGTTGATCAATTTTTCTAAAATTCTCAAGCACTTTCTTCTTGCTTTTCTTTTGTCTTTCATAACACATTAGTCAACCGGAGCTGACCGGCCTTTGGCTTGCCGATCCTCTCAACTCATAAAGCTCATTTCTAAATTCACACTGGAAAGTAATCAAAACCAATTTGAGGATATGGATGTGGATTGTGGATGCATGGCCACTCAGTCGTGGAGGTCAGCATTCACAAGTCCTAGCTTACAACCTTGTCCTTTTTTCATCAAGCAACTATTTTGGCAACTTCCACCAAAGTTGTCAATGCAGGAGTTCCTCAAGGGTCAATTTTGGTACCCACTCTTTTTCTGTTGTACATCAACGACCTCCCAGACTGCCTAGTGAGTAAATTGGTGATGTATGCAGATGACACGACACTCTTCGATTCCAATGAGTGACTTGCAAATAACACTCAACAGCGGTTATGCGACGTTATTAATATGTACATGTAGACCTACGGAGGGTATCAGAATGGGGTGCCAAATGGCTTGTTTCCTTCAATCCTTAAAAAACTCATGAGCATTCTACACTCACAACTTGCTGAAGATGATGATCATCATAGCATTAAGATGTCAGATAATAGGATCAGGGAACTTGAGTCCACTCTCCTTCCTTAGATTGGCGAGTTATTGAAAGAATTGTCATGGAAACCGCACATCCAGTCCACCAGCAAGTAGGGCAGCTCAACGCAATTATATCGAAAATAGAGAAGTCACTACCCTTCGGTTTACGACTTGTATTCCAAAAAGTTAACGAAGTTTAAAATAGGTATCCGACCAGTTTCGTCGAAGACAGTTCTCAAGGGTGATGTGCAAATGTGGATGGATCCATTAAATTACTAATTTGTCATAGTTGTGACAAACTCATTAAAGTTGTTCATGACGTCTATTCAGTTTTGGCATTTTCATCACTATTGAAGCGATCTTCAGCCCATTCTAAGTTGAGAGTAGAGAGGCACTTCCATCTCCTTACCAGATAAAATTTCGGATGATGCTTGCTGAAAGCACTCTTGGAATCCTTGTCACGGATACTTCGTTCGTGCTCTTGATAGGAAAGTTTAAAAGGTCGACAACTTTGTCACATGAGCAATAAAAACAATAAACTAAATAGATCTGCCTTTGCAGTTTATTTAGGACCAATAACGTTACACCAAGACATTAACATACATTCATTTTATGGGTTTTCTTTTATCATATTGAAATAATTTTCTTCTCTGGTTTAGTCTTGAAAACGTCACCGGAATGTCATATTTAACTGTTGCAACGTATTTACATTTTCTCAAATAACTATCATTAGCGAAAATCGGAGTGATAAGTGGAAGTGTTTCCTGTTTTAGCAGAC
>CAJQUW010012731.1:0-16577 GCA_907163375.1 Prostheceraeus crozeri
AGAAGTGAAATATATTTCAACTTGAAAAATGGCTAAATTTCACCTTATTACAGAATGACTCATAAAACCATTTGAGCTTCACACGGTCATTTGACGACCTAACTTAAATTCCAACTGGATTCTATTGAATCGTAAGGTCTATGTACCTAAGTCTAATGATTTTTTACTGAAGGTGTGAACCCATTGATATATACCTGGGATGTTTAGCAGGAATGCTTATTTTTCATATTTCTGCTAAATCGGAGGACATGTAAATTATAGATATAGACTATTACAGACTATATTCATTACAGTCAACTCTCGATATAGCGACCGCGCTCGGTTCCGCTGGAAACGGTCGCATTGGCGCGACGGTCGCTATACCAAGAGAGGTAGCGATATTAAGGCTTTTTATTTGTAGTATTATGTTGTCCCGCCCCCCACAGTTGAGTTATGTGCATCAATTGATTAGTTTTGAGCTGTTCTTGAATGAGGTCTTGAACAATCCATTATTTCCCGACTTGCACTTTGTATGGAACATTCATACATTGGAAATATCTACTCTTATTCTACAATAGATGTATTATTTTTCATTGCCAAAACTACATGTAGGCCCTATATAGCATACCGCGATTAGTTTAAAGCGACTGTCACTAGCAGTCTTACCGATACTTCAAAAACACAACATCAGTTACTACTGTCTCTCTTGAAATAATTGTCGATGGTTGGTTGTCGACTGTCTTGCTCGTAGACTCCTTTTCGTAAGAATTCCACAATGCCATCACTGGCTGCAGATGATTTCTCCATGCCCGTTGCATTGAAATGGCGGGACGTAGTGTATCGATGGCCTATTTCATTTATGTGGAAGTGGCTGAAGGGCAGTTGGGAAGATCGCTTGTCGTCATCTTCAGATTCCTCATTGTCTTCTTGTATGGTTGGTGCTGTAATATGGATTTGACCCTCGCAGGATTCAGTTTGACCCTCTTGAGCTAATGATATTTTCGTTGAATGTTATGGGATCCTTGAGTTTCAATCCATTGGACAGCTTTTTCGAACAGCTGTGCCAGTGGTATGTCATCCACATCCTCAGATCCTTCACACGGCGCTCTCCTCTCCGACCGTTGCTTCATTTCCAAACTGTTGTCTTCTGAAACGCCAGTCCCGCCCTGAAACATTTGGAGACGGTGTTCAGGTCTGCATGCAGAAAATGGCTTCCACTATCATCCAAACGCTGATGGATAGACTGGACGTCGATACTTTTGTGAACGCTGTTGACATCGCCCATCACATGGATTCGGTCGGCCTTCAAGATGACGAAATTCAATAGTCTCCTAGTTTGATATTGTCGCTTTATAAACAGTTGCAATGATTCCTTGGATCGAGAGGCTGGAGCACGGACGTTGGGTGTTCGGTCGGCATGAATAGGAGTTTCACATTGGTATAGCTGACATCGTCGAGGATGAGATGGAGCGTTATCAAGGAGCAGCAAGATCTTACGTCCTTGCCTCGCCATCTTGCTGTTGAGTGAGTTCAGCCAATCTTGGAAGATTCTGCTCGTCATCCAAGCTTTCTTGTTATGCGTCCAGGTCACAGGGAGTTTCTGCATGTTGCATCCCTTGAAACATCGCGGTCTTGCGGCTTTTCCTATCGCGAGTGGCTTTTCGAAGTCTCCAACAGCATTGACGCACAGGAGAAGAGTAAGCCGTTTCTTTGCTCTTCTTTCCACCGGCAGCGTCGTCCCCACGCACATGAAGTGACCTGTCAGGCATCGCTCGAAACAGGATCCCCGTTTCATCACAATTGAAGATGTCCTTCATGTCATATCCATGCAGGAGAAGAGGTAGCCTCTTTTTGTAGTCTTCTACAACAACGGGATCAACGGAAGCTCTCTCCGGAGAGTTTGACGGCGCAAATGTTGTGTCGTTTCTTGAAGTTGGATAGCCAACCCTGTGATGCTGAGAACGACGATATGTTGAGTTCCTTAGCGACGCGAGAGCTTCAGCTTGAATAATGGGTCCATTGATGGCCATATTCATTGCCCGCTTCCGCGTGAACCATTCGAAGACAGCATTCTCAAGCTCCTCGTGATGAGAATGCCCAAACTTCAGTCGCTTCGCCTCCCTGTTCGATCCTTTCTCAATTTCCTCTAGAACCTCAACCTTGCGCTTGATGATGGACTGAATTTGAGTCTTTCCAACGCCGAATTGCTCGCTGATCTTCTTCGCAGATAGAGTCGATGAGAGTTGCAAGACTTCAGCTTTCCGGTCCAACGTGAGAGCACGACGTTTAGCAGTTAAGATCTTGCGGCTAGCCATGCTGAATGCAGATGAGCTTGAAAAGTGATGCACTATACACTGAACATTCTCCACAAACTTTCATCTTACATGACTGACGCAATCCAGCCTTCGGCAGCCTATCAAAATCCAGTCACAATCAATATCCACACATGCCGATGAGGGGGAGATCTGCAGTTGTGGCGAGCATCTGGATTACGTTTCATCGTAATTGATGTCGACTTAAGATGTCAATTGACACAAACAAAGAGTGACATTTCGCTCTGACTGTCTACAATCAACGGATCAAATTACCATCCAAGATTACAACATCAAAAATTGCGTCAATTTACCGTCGGTCTATTAGGCAATTGGGTGAAATCAAAATTACTTTGACACTTTGTTAGTACTCTACAGTGTTGCACGGTCGCTGTGTCAAGAGAAAATGGTCTGTTCGTTCCCGATAAAACCGGTCGCAAGACGCGACGATCGCTATATCAAGGGGTCGTTACATCGAGACTCCGATATACGTGATTTCCTATCTTGTCATTCGGTACCACGAGAGACCGGTCGTTAAAGCGCGACGGTCGCTATATCAAGACGGTCGCTAACCGAGGTTTGACTGTATTTGTATGTTTTCTCTTAGTTAGATGTAACTTGAAGATGCGAAGCCCGAAATGCATCTGTGAGAGATACCAATTGAGTATATGAGAAGCTTAATTTTACTTAAAGTTCACTTTGGTCAATGACAGAGATACTTGATCTTGTCACTGACACTTTGATCAATGACAGAGTATCCAATGACTGGATACTTGAACGATCCCTGAAATTTACACACTTCAAGTCATTAGATCAGAAAATATGATAACAAATTCTTTCTCGTGACCTCAATTCTATGCGCGCTTCTCATAGAATGACATGATAAACACCATATGTACATCCGTGGGGTACATATATACATACATATTGTGCATGATTAACATGCATAGTTACGTAACTTACATCCGTGGGGGGCATAGTTTGCCGTCGACCTGAATGAAATCGCTCCGTCATCATCAGCAGCGTCTCCACCTTCAAGTTCTTATACAGAACGAAATCCCGCAGCTTCTTCATCATCTCTGTACAGTCCGTTTCCAGCGGGCATCACCTGAAAACAATGATTTCCTTCGATTAATCAATACTGACAATCAAGACAGGCGTGTGGTGGGTTTGCAATTTGCTCACTGTAACCAGTATACAATACTTACTAAGGTGCTACTATGGCGTATCAAGTCTCATTTCATAGATCATCCACAGTCCACTGACTCGAAAGCTACATGGAAATTAATTCATTCAACTGTGTCCATGTACATGGAATGAAATGCTTTTGTGTAATTGTGAAGTTAGTTGAAAACTTAGTCTACTAAGTTGCCAACCTTATATCAAAACAACGAAATGAATACACCAATGAGGCGTTATATGTTGCTAAGCTATGATATCACAGTTGGTCAATTTTTCAGACATACGCGATGTTTGATTGTTTAGGTTGACATACCTGGAGAAACGCATGCGTCGTATGCTTGCTGATGGTACAGAGCTTTAACCCGACACTGTGTAGACGGTGGACATCCAATCTGCAGCAGTATTCTGACTGTATTGTCCCAGTATAATGTCCGACTCAGACACTAATACGATTTGCTTGTCGCTGTAGAAATATACCAGATACTCCATCGCTTCGCACTGTAATAACAAATGATCAATAATGGCGATGCATGTTCATTTTCATTTACAAAGATCATTCAAACACAGAAAAGTGAATAATTAGTTACAACTACCACTTCGTACGTGTATCATTTGGTCATTTTGAAAAAATGCAGATGCATGCATAAAATTTATCTAGATCATCATTGCTGTGCAGGTATTTAGAAGAGGAAAATCTCTCCCATTTCTATGATGCAATGCTAGCAGAAATGAAATCTGTTCTTAGGGTTAATTTCATAAATTATCAGAGGTCTACAACGATAATTATATCCGATAATCAGGAATTTCGTGTTCCGTAACCAGAATTGAAATTAGGAAGATGATTCCATTTCATGCGTTTCATAATTCGAAAATCGAACAGGAATCTGAGGGAAATCTCCTTTCAGAAAAGGAGAATCTCAAATTTCATCAATGAAGCCTCTTGTGGCCTAATGTGAAGACCTTACAGGAGCTAGTTGACAGAGAAAGACTGACCTAATTTCATCGGTGATTTGGGCGAAAATTTAAATGAAGCTACCATCTCTCGTTGACATGGGAACATGTCACCTTCATATGATCAGTCTTATCGATAGATACGTAATCGTCCGATGCAAAAGCAGCGCCGAATACCTTGAAAAATAACGAGTAGCGGTTTCACGCTGATAAAACTCTTGGCGCGACAAAACTTGCATCTGCGAGTCACTTGTGCTTCCGTTAGATGGTTTTTTTACTCATGAGTAACATTCAGATTTTCACGTTGGATTTATAGGCTACATAAATCGGTGATATTGTGAAGTTACCTCTTATGGCTGCAGATATTATATTCCCATTTTTGTCATCAAAAGTGTTCATATTTGGCATCTTCAGAAACCTTGCGATGTAGAGGGTGCGAATATAATGTTTCATTAAAATAGGCTAAACAGTTATTCAAACTTCAACATTTTTCTGATTATCGCAAACATACACAAATACCATGCAAGGTGAAGGTAGCGCAGTGAGCATACTCAGCAATGTTCATTGTACATGTAGTAAGAAAAAACAAATAGTTTCCGAAACGATATCAAGAATCTTATCACCAAGAGTCCGCATATAAAATTGGTGCTTATCTACAAACAAGGGCATGCAGATCATGGGTAACGTTGGTTTGAGAACTAAGTGAAATCATCAATGCATAATCCCTACAAGCTGATTGAAAAGTTCTGTCATCGCATGCAACTTACAGGTAGCATCATCTATTTCACTCAAGTCACTGATCCACATCACAGCAAGCATATGGTATAACAATATATCGCGTGTCATCGGGGAAACATACACATTTGGTTATGGGTGAAACATCTTTCACATATTTACCGCTGAGATTGAAAATGCCAATACCCAGAGTGCTAGATGGATATGGGTAGTCATATAAATCAGAATAAAACATCATTAGTCTTCCACTGACAGTCGGTTCACTGGTAGGATTGACACTGTCGATTAGAATAGGGACTTTTACACCTGATGCATAATGAGAACACAGCTATTCGGCATGCTGGCCGAAAATTTGATTTCCCGAGGTGGAGAAGACACGATTATGTGTCGCATAAGATTGATGGCGTTTAATGTTTGTGACAAAACAAATTTCCCGTTCTTGACAGCTTTTTTCAGGGTGTACAAATAGCTCTCAAATTTGAAAGCAGAAAAATTTGTCAAGGCGACCTAACCTCGTGACAAATGTATGCAAATGGGACAAAGAATGCGCATTAAAAGTGCACGCAGCTGAGCCATACAAACTACGTAACTGTCGAAGGAACAGATCCAAGCACGATCTTGCATTTTCATGTAACTGAGAATAGTCAGGACTAACATAAACAAATATTGCAAAATGCAACAGCATAAAATGCTTGTAAAAGCGATTAGGCAAGACACCACGAAATATGATAGGACCTGTATAGAGAAGCAAAGTACGATATTCCGTTGCTTTAAAGAAGTTATTGCTCTTTCAGAGAGCGAATACCTCGTTGAAATTCGCATGGCAAATTAACCTTTCATCGCAGCGATACGCTCCTCAATTACACTCAACTGAGCGTTGGTGATACGACAAGGCAAGCGTCCGTAAGTGGTTGTCAAAAACGTGTTCAGCAGCCGCTTCATCACACCCTGACAGACTGAGTGCATATACTCAGAGGCCGGATTCTCGACACGCGATAACCCTTAAACCAAGCAGTGGATCACCTATCCGCTCGTGAGCGACGCCCCCGAGTGCGGCTAACCCAATTCTCGACACAGGATAGCGAGCGGGCGCTCAGTCCAGTTTAGGATTTCCCCTTATCCTAGCTCCTAGTGGTTTCACGGGGCGGTTTAGGCATGAATCAGACAATTTATGGCTACTGTTGGTTAGCAAAGACACAATATCTTACATAATAACATTTCCTCTCTATCTGTGGTAAGAGACTAACTTGTGAATGATGGCTGCCTTCCTTGATATTTATCCTGACTTAGAAGATGAACACCAAATTCGACGAGATATTTTCTCATACAGTGACTCGAAATTCTATCGCCTTTCCCGCTTTGATAAAACCACTTTCTCCTACATCGTCGATTTAATTCGTCCTGATATTGAACGACCGACTTCTCGATCCTACGGGTTATCATGTGAATTACAGACGGCTGCCGCGATCAGATACTACGCGACTGGAATATTTCAAACAGACGTTGGAGAAGGTCTCAATATCAGCCAGTCGTCAGTGCATCGATCCGTTCGGTCTGTTGGGATCGCCCTCAACAAATCATATGATCAATTTGTCACTTGGCCTACTCGTGATCAGTTGCGACTGAACAAGATCAACTTCTACAAAATCGCCAATTTTCCAAATGTGATCGGAGCAATCGATTGCACTCATATAAGGATAATGCGGCCGGGTGTTGATGAACATCAATACATCAACCGAAAATTCTATCCATCACTGAACGTACAAGCAGTTTGTGGACCGGCGGGCCTGCTCCATAATATGGAAGTGAATTGGCCCGGGGGATGCCATGACTCCTTCATTTTGCGACAGAGCAATGTCTTCCCTCACATAGAGACATCTCAGTTTCATGGATATATCCTGGGAGACTCGGCGTATCCTTTAACAGAATGGCTGTTAACTCCGTTCTCAAGCCCCGGCACTCCGGAGAAACTTTCGTACAATTCATCACACAAGAGGACGCGTGTCATAATCGAAAATACATTCGGTAGACTGAAACGGCGATTTCATCTCCTTCACTCGGAAAATCGCCATCCCAAAATTGAAGACATCGTTAGTGATATCCGTGCTTGAGGAATCCTACACAACATCGCGGTGAATAGGAAGCAACCTGATTTGAACGATGATATTGCAGATGAGCAACCGGCTGTCATTCCGTATACCGGTACATTGAATAATAACGCTAAGCGTAATTTTGTAGCCAATCAGTATTTTTCAAGTCATGATTGATATGTCATAATATAAATATATGAATTATGAATGATGCCTTCTATGATACAAAATATTGTTGGTTAGTTTCTATTAAATATTTATTAAAAGTTTTCGTAAGTTTTTGTTACATCATCCGTGATTATATCGTATACTTCATTACTTTTTTTAATATTAAAGTATAATGATTAGTTTATGAAGACATAAATCCTGAATTGTGTTGTACTTTTCGTTTCCGTGTTTTGAAAATTTAATATTTTTAACGATATTTGAATTAAATATTTAGACCACTGTTTATTAAAATCTATTCTTTATAGACCTATGACCATCATAATGAAAAAAATCCAATCTTTCAATAAAGTATGCATTTATTGATATTCAGTACGGTATTCAATAACACAAGTATTATACCTCAGAAAAGAAACCTGAGAAGAATATTAACATTCTACATATTACATAATTACATATTAAAATTATTGAACCGTCAACATCATATGCAACGACATGCCTAGAGTGGCAGGCAGGGACCTTCATAAAATTTTGCTTATCTTGTTGGATGACTCTCCTGGTAAATGAAGATTCAATTTCAGTTCTTAGTACCTGACCAACTAAATGATATTCACCATCAATGTAGACGATGAAATGGGTATGCATGAAATTTCCCATATTATCGCCAATGTAGCTGCTGCATCTCCTAGAGCTTTTACAAAACGTAAGACAACTGAATTTGATGCCATTTACCATGACCGACTTGAATACCTCGACTTTGCTACTATCCGATGCGCCCTAACAAATGTCTCAAGAAATCTGGCAATTTTACTATTTTTGAAATGCCAGGAACTACACCAGAGCACACCTGTGACGATAGAGCTTTTGATAAATAATTTTCGTAATGATGTAGACCTAGATTGGTTTCCTTCAGTTTATATTTGCAAGAAGTCAGATGCCATAATAAATTAAATCGTTGAATTATTTGCTTGCAAATGCTCTGTGTACCATTGAATAAATTTGTCAATATACCGTTATATGCTTCAAATCGATACATGTGATAAAGTGTTGTTGGTCCGAAAGAATCTAGATTTCTTGTTGCATGTAAGAGAAGATGTAAATTGTAAGTCATATTTTGAATACCATATATTTCTTGAAATTCATAAACAAATTTATTTAAATTGGTATCAAGAGTCTCAAGATTAGTAGCATTTGGCTCATAAGACAAAATATCATGTACTGATTCACTTAGCAACAGGAAATGTGGGTATACATGGTCTGGCAAAAAGTCTTTTAAAACTATTGGTCCATAAAACAGAAGAAAATTGTGAATATTTGACTGCTTTTAAGAATCGTGGTGTTCTAGTTAAACTTGATGGTATTTTGAAATTCAATATCAAGCGGTCGATATTATCTCTATGTCTCCCGATATAAACCAAAGTGTGATATAAACACTATCGTTTATCCTGCTTGCAGAAGAATTAAACCATAAATTCAACATTTGTTTCATCACACCTCTGTCAACACAGTGCATTAAATCGATGCTGAAGCCTTCCACATGATCTAAAAAGGGTAAACTTTGTAAAGGGCTATATCCCTTTACTCCATGATGAGGGTGGTTACTTGAAACTGTCAGATTAGCGTCAATACGCAACCCTTCACTTGTCCGCAACAAGGGTTCAATATCTCGAAAATCATACACATAAGCAAAGCCTCTACCTTTATTTACTCGTGTAACAGTGTGCTTACACCATGAGCATCCAAAGCTCCCATTAAATTTTGCAGATGACATCGCGCGACTGAATCAGCAACAAGGTTTATAGGAACAACTATATACTTATCTCCATGTTATGAAATGCCTTCATTGGTCAGTCTATTTAAAATTTCACATACTGGACGAAAAAATAAATTGAAGTTATGTTTCTTAGGTCCATAATGAATACTTATAAAAAATAAGTTATGATACTGGGCAAGAGAGGGAAGTTCGTTTATAATACCCAGAATGGGCCATGCTGATGAGTTGCTAGAATTAAATATTGAAACGCCATCGGTACAAATACTCAGAGTCAATACTTACCCAGAGTCAATGCTTCTCAAGTTTGTGACTTGCAACTTCTGTAATAATTTTCGCTCTATGGGCTCGAATATTCAGTTTACGTGACTTTTAAAATGTGATTTGTGATTGCTACCTGTATGTGATTTTCATTTACCTGAAATAAACGCATATTATTATTATTATATATTATTATATATTATTATTTTTACAATATTATCCGACCATTCCGCCTCACAAGAAGTGGCCGTTCCGCCTCACATGCGCCCCTCCGCCTCACTGCGATAATATCCACGTTACTTTCCGCCTCACATGCGCCATTCCGCCTCACTTGGGACCTTTACGCCTCAATCAATAATATTATTAATTTTACCCATCCGCCTCACTTTTGATAAATGAAACATTTTACGCTCAATTAAATTGATATTGTATCCATCATACATTTAATGTTGTTGGATGCATAATTCATTCAATAAGAACAGTCTTGAACTTCATTTCTTAAAAGCTAGATTTGTGTCGATAGGATCCACGTGAACTCTAAACTAAGAGTCGCAATAAATCAAATATGCCCCAGGATCACCATCGCATCTTTTAGCTTCTAGACCTGATGATGATGCTGCGCATGGCTTCTGATATAATGTATACGTGCGGATTAGCTACAGCAAAATTGGGAGTGCTTTTGCCTTCATTCTTGTGGTGTGAAAATGAAACGCTATAAATTAACTTTTCCATATTGGTTTGTCCAATTATTTCGAGTGATAACCGTTCAGTCATCAAAAATAAATGAACTATAAAGTCACTCATTTCTTTGTGATGGTGATCAAATTTTCTAGTGCTAAGAAAGAATCCTCTGTACACTAATCAACAATTATTTGCAAACACAAAAATTTATGTTTCTAGTTTCCAACGGCTAGTGAATGACATTTTAGATTCACTAACTTTTGTCGTGCCAAACTCATTCATTTAATAAAAAAATATGCCAATCAAGTAGTAAAAACACCCACTCCTGTTGAAATAAGTTCATTTTATTACTATGAAGTGGACAAAAAGAAGAAAACGCAAAGTAAAAAAGTAAAGCTACACTCTGTACTTTTTCAAGTCAATAACTTTTGCACTTCGCCCGTGGAATAGTGGAATAGTTCTTTTCGCCAATCGTTTTCGTAGGGGCTCCATCTCCTCCTCTTCCTCATCGAGATCAATGCTCCTTTGCTACTTTTATTTTCGTGTTCCTGTTTTTCTTCTTTCGATTCATCTCCACATTCTTCCAAAATTTCATCTTCACCATCTCCTTTGTTCTCCTTATCTTCAATCGGATTCATACTTTTTTGGCTACATTTTGTTGTTCTCCCTTCCTTCGCTTGCACTTCTTTTTCTTCATCAGCCTCATCTCCGACTTCCTCCAACATCTCATTAACTTCACCATCCTCTTCTCCTTTGTCATCGTTGACTTCCATCTCATTTTCGCCATCGCTCACTTCTTCGTTTTCTCCCTCGCTATCATCTTCCACAATTTCATCATTGATGGTGACATTCTTTGTCACGAATTCGAAATATGCTGGAATGCTAAATGCCAGCATTTTGTTTATAATTTTTACACAAGCACGTCAACGTAAATTCATGCACAAATGTCAATTTTTGTCATTTTTAATGACTAGTGAGATGTTTGTCTTCCGATTATGCCAAGTTCATTTTTTCAAATATCATGGCATTCGAAAGAATTAATCTTTAATTCGAAAGATTTTTCTAATACTATTACAAATGGAGAATCTCTTTATGTCGGTTTTTCTAAAATCTAGCTGATCGACGCCTGCAATTACACCCTTTCCTTCCAAATTAATGGACACAATGAACTTTTCTGAAAATTAGACGATGCAGAATTTCGGTCCATAATTGCGTATAATATCGATTCACTATGCCTTTTGTGATCCGTGAATCCGTATCTAGTAGACCTCTCAGCAGTATTTATGGTTTTAGATGGAAGGAGCATTGGCAATCATTTGAGGATCATTTATTGTTGGTTGATATGACGAAAACGCTTGTTAATAACAAGATAAATGGAAAATTAACGAACATGATGCTGAATGAAAAAAAAGTTGACTGTTTATCGCTATAATATGGTGTTAATTGACATAATTAATAACGCCTCGGAATAACAGTACCGACCACAAAAACTGAATGTGAAAATATTCCATGTATTTTTATTGTTTTGATGCAGCACAATGCAGCCATCCGGGTTCCCTCAAGACACTGGGAAAGCAGAGTCGAACTGCTCTGCAATTCATGCCTGCAAACCCAACTCATGCTTTCCAGCTGTTAATTAACTTTCAACAAGAAAAATGTAAGCATGTTGCATGCTGACACACTTTACTGATAGGCTACAGATGGTTACACCACTTGAGATATTGAACATTTTAAAAGATGGAATCAAGAAGATGAACTTAAAAATTGACGCCGTGTTTTTGCTCCGCCTTTTGTCATAAAACTTGGTCGCCGTCTCTTCCGAGTGCATCATGTCAATACTCAAATTCCTGGCACTGATACCCGCACTTCTGCCAATTGTGGTTTTAGCCCGACGAAATCAGTGGCCGTAAGCTTCCTTTTGCAAATTTGCACATGAAAATATAAAGTATGTCGATGCTCATTGAAACATATTTATCATTGCTATCATCGCCTATCCGGGAAAGAAATTTTCTGACTGATACATTCATGAAGATTACTATGCAACATGTAAATTGTGTAGATCTGTCTTTTAAATTATAGTTTACGAACTTATCCCAAGACTATATTGATAGAAAATATAATGATAACAAAATCTCTTAACTACCACATGAACCTGTGGAACTTGTTTTCTTCATGTTCAAATCATGATCAGACGTATAATTCATGGATAATTCAATCAATTACCTTTGTTGTCACGAGTTATGATGTTGCCGATGTTGGAGATATTGCTTCCATCAGCCTTACAAAACAACGATTGCTTGTCGTTCGACTTCAGTCGCAGTCTGAAGTGGTTCTTCATCTTCCAGATGAACCTAAGAAGAAGTTTGTGGAAGTCTGGCGTCATGTGTAATATGGCACTTCCATAACTGCATTAGGTTTTATGACGACCTTCAAAAAGAGAATTAATAGTTTAGACCTCATCGGACCAACACATCACACTGCTTATATGGAAGAATCTATATATTTGTACATGTGTTGTTTCAATGCGCTGTAATTTCTGTGGAAAGTGTCATTGTACATTGAAATTCGAGTTCCGTGTACAATGTACATTTCCCATATAAGATACCGGGAAGAGCAAAACATAATTTGTCAAATATGCCTACATGGACGTCTCGATATATTATTGGGGATAAGGACGCGACACTGTCATTAATGGTGTACCGTTGGTGGTCTAACATTTCATCTATATTAATTTTCCTTTTGATCCCATATAGACCTTTATGCTCACACAATTCAATTTGTAAGGTAATGGCATATTATCAACAGAATTTTATGTATACATTAACTGATTACATAATTAATAAGTGTATACTATATGCCCGACATTGGCTTAAAATCTCTATAAATCACGAAATAAAAACATCGCAACTATTTCATCAAATTCTAAGTTATTACGACATACCATTATCAAAGTCAAAATTCATGGGATGTAGACAATTTTATTTTGTTGATCTTCAACTTCTTGATCTTCGTTTCGGAGACGGGTTGCTGGAACCCTGCTCCCTCACAAGCTTCTTACTCATGATATTGAACAAGTGTCCAACAGATCTACGAACAATAGGTATGAATGAATGATCAGACATGCAAGTATCTGAAATCGATACAATCTCACATTTTAACAGATAAGCACAACATATTTCCTGAAAGCAAGCCCTGGAATTTACAGTTTTCAGAAGAATAGAGAACATTTCAGGTGAGTCTTTCAGTGCTGCAAAACATTTATAGGCAATTGAGACAACTGAAAATAGATATACAGTGGGTTTTCTCAAGCTACCACGGCTGACATTTCGCAAAAATTCGGTTACTGTATCATCAAATTCCACATCAGGCAAAATCGAATTGGGTGTCAACAGGAGATTATTGCAGTTCTCACACTTAACAGACAAAACTTTCGCAATATACCCACTGATAAAGTTACAACAAGTTCAATTCAAAATTTTCAAGTTCGACAACATCAGGCGAGTATGAGTCAATATATGAATGTAAAACGTTCACATTTTCAGAATCCAAAATAGAGTCATCAACCACATCTGTGACAACATTTAGGTCACGAACATTCAGACCGTATGTTTCAAAAGTGAAACAATTTTTATTCGTCTCTCACTCTCGATCAGTTGCTTATATCCTATGAAAAAGTTTGCTCCACTCATTTGTCGAAGCCTACCGAATCTCTGTTCCAATGGATCACTTTGTGCGTGACCAGCAAGATGAACCGATAATCATGGTCATTAAACAGAGAAAAGGCAATCTCTCTCAGAGACGAACACATCAATACACATGCAGTAAGAGTCTCACTACTTACACCACAGTTGCGGATAACTAACATGGTTTGAAACATTGTTTGAAACTCATTCAGTTTCTGCAGTTTCCAATCGGTAGGAGACTTTATGGGCTCACGAAGATCGTCACGTTTATGAAGCCCTACAGTTGCTGTCTTAACATTGATGATTTTCCATAAATCACAAATCAGGCGCACGAATTTGGCGGTCCCAGTCCATTCACTTCTTTCAGTTGAAGCATAAAATTCTAAGGCAGACGCAGTTGACTCATGAAAAACAGCACATGCTAGTTTCACAGAAGTTTCGCTGAGTAGATGTCGGTGAAATTACTGATGGAAAAAGTCGATGGGCCATCCGTAAATAAATGCCACTCTCCATATCATACAATGCTTTGATGTGATTGAAACTAGCTTTTTGGTCCACGGCAAACTGAACAACTTCATTCCGTTGAAAGTTGTTGTACAGATTTTTGAAATTATGAGTAGGATCAATCAGCAGGTGCAGACGCTTCGAGTTATCAATCGGATGAGTTACTGTCGATTCCAATTCACCATCACAAATGAAAGATGTCATCAACTTTCGATTGGCCGGATGATTATCAGCAATGATCACAAGAACAAAAAATCCAGCTCTATGACACATCTCCATAATATATCTATACTTTTCAAACAGGATGTCAGCGGTAGCTCCTCGTAAAGGTGTGAAAGAAATCACATCACAAAACTTTGAAGAGAGCGATTTTGATCATAAAAGTCAAAACAGTTGAAGCTGGCTGTCCATCGTCAGTTAATCCAACAAATTTTCCATGGGAATAATCGAGATGTTGATATACATATACTTCATCAAATATCAAAGACACAACAGATTCATGATCATTTAAGGATGCTCGTCGTTGAATTAAGTAAGATTCCATCCGTTCTGAAGTATCAGTTTGAAATTTCGATGTAATTCTCTGAATCGTTCGAATCGATGGCAATATAAGACCAGCATCTTTCAAAGATAAGTAACACGAAGATGAATGATTATGCCATAAATAATACTTTTGACAAGAGTATCTACTTGAAACTTGTGAGCTTTAGTCTTTTGAGAACAGAGAGACATCTGATCAGAAAGAAATTGTAAGGTATCTGTATGTTCTTCGTCCATATTATTGTTAATAATACAATCATTTATCATATTCGAAATACGGACAAACTGTTGATTCACGTCGACCAGAGTACCGCGAAGAGAAGATAACAGATTGAGGAAATCACTAAATGTACGTACACTCCTGTAATATTCCATAGATGAAGAGAGACTGTCATTACAATAAATTCCATTTTGGTGAGCTTCAAATCTGAGATCACTGTAAATCTTGACTGAGCAATCGATAATAGGCACTGGCTCATGTTGAATAGAAAAATAAAGAGTTAAATTTTCTTTGCATAGCTGATGAAAACACTTTGGCTTTTGTCATACAATCATTGAATTTGTTATTCAAGTCTACTAATGAAGAAATCCGGTCACTTTCGAAGAAATCGTCGATGGCAGTTTGAATTCTGTCGTTTTCATTGTCTATACGAGCCGACGCAGTTGATTTAGATGTAGATCTCTCGACGGATGTGTGTACTTGCCGAAGTTAAATAAGATGGTAGATTAGGAAATATCGTTGGATATACACCTTTCTTCAACCGTTTACGTTGTAATAATCCTCGATCTCTTCTTGGATTGCTGTCACATCGTTGAGTGCAGTAATCAGATAGTGCGAAGTGCTTAGAGCAAACACGACTGTGCTCATTCGGCGTGTAGTCTTCTCGGTGAATTTTTCGAGTCCAAAGTAAAGATTCTGCGACATCTGATGGAAAACGATGAAAAGACACAGCACCTGTGTGAATGATTATATCCACTGTCACAGCCGGGGACACAGCAAGTCGGCATGGCGTGCGTCGAAATCCGTTAATGCGAGTAAATGTGACGACTGACGAACTGCGATGTTTTTCATGGAAATGCTCGGGAATTCGACACACTTGCTCCAATAGCTTCATCATTGGAACGACGAGGCTCGGAACAATAAGTTATATATACCAGCTTGCGTCCGTGTGTGATGAGAGCGTGTGTATCTGTGGTTGTGATATCATATCGACCAAGGACGCGCGCACGAAAACACACAGTTGACAGTTTGCAGTGAGAAGACGATCGTGGAACCACCAGATGAACTAATTTCTTACGCCTGCCAACTTCTTTTAAAATGACCTGGAGCACCAACATTATCGAGAAAACTTGTGCGCAATAATCTGAATTCTTCGAATCTGAAGGAATCGTGGCGATAGGAGCATTTTGCTGGAATCCACATTCATCCGCAAGCGACGCACGACTTTTTTCCTATCTCTGTAATGTATTAGGAATTCCTTTTTGCCCACTTAACAAGTTCCTGTATGACTTACTTGTATGTTCCTGTAGTTCCTGTATGTGCCATCGCTATCGAATTAATCGCACTTCTAGTGGCACTGTCATACAAAGGGAGTCTGAGTGACAATACAGGCAGTGCAGCGCTCTACGAAACAATCACCTCTGATTTACTTAGACCACCAACGGTACAGCCATGAAAGAAGTGTCGCGTCCTTAACCCCAATAATATATCGAGACGTCCATG
>CAJQUW010012732.1:0-25011 GCA_907163375.1 Prostheceraeus crozeri
GGAGGATGGTGTTGCATCAGGAGAAATTAAACGATATTCAAAAATTTGTGGAATTTCAGCTTCAGCAAACAAATCACGATATGGTTGTGAGGAGATCGGTTCTGTCTTAAACTAATAGGCTATCATTAATAGCATCTTTCAGCCACGATTCTATGCCTGCCAGCAGTTTTCTGAACTAGCAACTTTTATCAAATGTCAGTTGTTTCACGTTGATTGCGATCTGTAATATCAAGCTCGTATAATACAGTCACCACATATGACGCGCCAAAATAAAATCTGATTTTCTCTTCTCCATAGTGTTCATCTCCATTTGTTACCATTATTGACGTTAGCTATGCTGACAAAAGATTTGAATATAATAAAGTACTATAGCCGCCATTACGAGTTAATAAGTTGAAAATTACATTGAAAGCGGAATTCATTTCGATAGGATTTAGGAGTTGTTACTTACGAAATGAGATGAATGTATTGAATTATTCATTGCCTCGGGATGCAAGTAAGATATTCTTTAGGATAATTTATAAAAATATTTTAAGGCTGATGTGAAATGCAATGTGCTGTCTACCGAACATGCAATTTGTGATCACGATAGGTTACACGAATTTCTTGTAAACTTTTCAGATGCCAAGAGAAAATCGTCATTTGAAGAACAAGCATCAATTGTATATTGCTGCCATAACCCAGGACTGACCAAAAAAGAAGAAAATAGAGTTAAAGCAATCAAGTAGAGATCATTAAAACACACCATTATTGTGCTTAAATGGAAAGCAAATGATAAATCAAGCGGAGAGAAATCATGCTGGTTCGCACAGTCGAGGGAAAAGAAGAAGAATGAAAAGCAGAAATGAAGGTAGCGGTCCTTATAGGCGTATGCAGAAAATCACTGTCCACATTGGTTAGTCCTGTATCATACACTATCACAAAGCAAACATTAGCAGTAATTCTTCATCAAATTGCTGATCAAATCATCGTGCAATTGGAGGTAGACAAACCTGTATATCGCATTTCACTCATATTTGATGCAAGAGAACTTTTCAATAATGCAAGCACTGAGATGAAACGCCCATGTGTTGCCGCATACACTGGAACTCTGAAAGAGGTAGCTAGTAGTTTTTATAGGCCTATCACAGGAAAATGTCTTGATCAAACTTGTTGAAAAATTTTATGGATAAATTCTTCATAACAGCTGTGTATGACAATTTTCACAACTTAAATTGCTATAAATAACTGTGAATTTAACAAAAGACTTATTCCAACTCATGTATTAATTAAGCAAATCTGATGGTAGGTTAACTCAATGCGGTTGTTCTACCACAAAAGAACTTACATAATTAGTAAAGAATCTCAGGTTAGTTATCGAGTTGCGAAATAAACTTATCAATTTCCTCTGTTGAAGTTCAAAATATCTCATTGAATTGAAGGTCACAAGACAGTAATCTTTGTCAAGTAAAAAGCTATAAAAGCGATTCAACAGTCAATCCAACTATAAATATGGTCACTGCCTGAATGATATCAACTTTTCAATTACACCTAATAGTATATAAGCTTAATTGACAATCCGGGCTAGATCACTTCGTCCGTGAGGCCACACTTCCTTCCTGTGTCGTAAGTCAGCACAAGACTTTCTCCTCTGCGCTTCCAATCAGGGATCTGGAGCGGTGTAATTTCGCCAGCTCCGATTATTTGAAGCTTTCACCCACTCCACTCTGCTCCAAGAGAATAATCAGCTCCGATCCGCTCTCCTTCATAAATTGGAAATGCATATACTAAGGCAGGATGGTAATAGTTCGAAAAATCACTAATTCTCTCATTTAGCAATTTTTCAAATTAATTAAATTAATTCATCACACATCAAAAATCCCGTAGAGTAGAGGAAGAAAAGTACGTCACTCCTTTATCTATTCTGTTGCAATATGATGAATAAAGATATTTAATGACTTTCCTCAACATGCGCGTAGAAGATTGCAAGATTTTTTGATATCTTCGTACTAATGAATACTGAAGAAATCAGGCAATAACAAAGAGTAGTAACCCTAATTACTTATTCACTTCTCACTACAGTTTAAGGCGTTACTTTGTTTGGCAGACCAAATGCCTTCCTGTATTCACGAATTTGTGCATGTTCTGATGAGTTCAAAATCGCTCACTCCTCCCCGCTCCGCTCTAGACGCTCAACCTCTCCTCTGCACTCCGCTCCGCTCCAGATCCCTGCTTCCAGTCATCGTATTTCCTTATCTTTCTCCTCTCCACCTCTCCAGCATGCCATGAACTTCTTTGACGCCTATCTGAGTCCTCACCCACTCAATCGTTCGACCCGAAACAATCTTCTTCATAAACCACAGTTCGAAGGTTTCAATCATTTTTCTCCTTCTTTCTCGAAGTCAAACTCTTACATTCATACAATGCTATGCTCCAAATTCTAATGCCCTGGAGGGTGCCATGCATTTCAAAGCCCCTTTAGTCAGCTCAATGTCCTGCACGAGTGTCGTGTGGAATAATAAATATGATTAATACTATATTATGCTTTAATCCGTGGCCTTTACGAGCATCTGAAACCATTGTTTGATTCCTGTAACATGGATCTATTAGTAGCAATGACATAACGTGGAAATTCGACAGTAGAAAGTATGGTGGTGTTTATAGTAAGCTTGTTTTGATGGATAGAAAACGTAACGCTAAAGTGCTACACATTCATTACGCTGAGTTGGGAAGAACCAAGTTTTGTTGGATTTTCAAAATCTAATAATTTGTTTTATGTTTACGCTATATTTCGATCAGCAACCTGCTGATCATCATCTTGACTGAAGAGAAGATGATCTGAAGTGCTGATCGAAATATAAAACAAATTATTGAATTTTGAATATCCAACAAAATTTGACTCCTCCCAACTAAACATAATTATGTCAAACCAAGGCATCTTCACAACGCTACACATTCACTATCGCTGTGACTTTCGTCGTTAGATAGTGATCTTTCAATAACACGTTGCAAAGGTCTTTATAGCGATACGGCTATTTAAACAAGGTGGATATGAACAATAAATAATTAAGTTTTGATTGAGTTGTTATGTTCTAAAAATGAAGAAATGGACATTATATACCTCAGAGGCAAGTCAGAGCTCGTGGAATATGTAAAGCATCGCTAAAGTAAGTGAAATTCTATCTTCAGTATTATCATCGATTGAATTTAGTAGAAAGAACGTGGGATGAAAATATACCGTGATAGCGCAGCAAAGTCAGTAAATCCAGGATGTCCGCGCAAATTTGAACGAAAATTTCCACGCTTTCTGCAAGGAAATTTTGCTCAAATTCACGCTGCAAATTTAGACAGGGGTGATAACACGGTTTTACAAAAATCCAGAAGATCTCTTCATAGGAGGGACCATACGTTACCTTTACCGAATGCCATTTTCAGTTTTGAGATAGATTACAAGTAATCCAAGAGTCAATTTTAGATAGTTATGAATCTTTATGTTATGCGCCTACGGTATAGGTACCATGCTGCGACTATAAATACATTGATTATTAATGAACTGAGGCAACAGACAATAATTAATTGGAGCTCAACCATATTGAGGTTAAGTACCGCAGGCGAAACCACTGAATTTTGAAGTTTTTAAAGCATCGCACACGAAGCCTCCAGCATTTTTGATAGTAGAATAAATAGAATTTCATGTTTTTAAAACGCTATAGGCGAAACTTCAAACCTTTTAGGAGTAACTGGTAGAAATTAAGCTGTTTAGAACCCCGCATGCGAAACCTTTTGGAATGTATAAAACATTTTCTCGGCAATTATATCAAGCAGGAACTACAACTTTTCTGAGCTTGTGTTATTTCAAAATGTCATGATATGAGGGAGGGTTTTGTGAATAAAATTCTTGGCGGGTGCAATGAGTTTCACAAAGTATGAGCAATAATATATCCCGTAGGCCTACACAGTAGAGCAAATGGGATTGTTTACTTCACAATGCTTACTTCCGGAATACATATCTACACTATACCATTGCACATGTAGTTTTTATCAAATTAATCGCCATTGTTGCCAATGATGCGTTAAAATAAAGAAGAAGAGGAATGCCAATATAAATAAATTTCTTAAATTTAACAAAATAATATGCTCATAGTCATGCACCGGTATGCAGAATTTCTTCAAGCAAGCTCTAAATCGGCCTGCAATTTTAAGTAAGCCCAAGCCAGACATCATTCTCCTAGAATGCATACATAAATCGATCGTCATGAACTTTTGGCAACACATTGTCTTTGATTGGTGCGTAGTCAGGTTTTCTCATCATGTCTAAGGCATCGGCTAACCAATCCTCTATCATTCAGGAAACTTCCAGGGAAAATCTACCTAAAGTTCTCTGCCTAAGGAGTTTGCATACCATGACATTCATATCATAGACGAAAAAAGATTCAAAGGTAGCGTGAAAATGGTTGAAAGTGTTTTAAATTAGTCTCCAAACTTCACGGTGTATTCCAGGATTTCCAGGTCTCTATTCCAGGGAGTGCGGACACCTTGCAAATCTCTAATAGTTATATATTTATACTTGAATCTGATATACAGTAAAAAACAGTAATATCAAAGCCTGTGAAACATTTGATCTGAATGGTCAGGAATTCACTGCTTTTAATAAACTCTTATTCACTTGATTCTTATGTGTAGAATTTTCTTTCTTTCAATCATATCACATCATAATGTCAAAATATTTCATCATCTTGTCTTGTCAGAAAACTGGAACAAAGTTCTCAGGAAGAGTACATGTTGTCGCATTTAAACTCATCAGTTCAAGGTGCAGATCAACTGCCTTTTTTTCTATCGTTAGTTGAGGGTGGATATAATTCTTCACAAATGAATGGTGTGAAGTATTTTGGTGTCAATTGTTATCAACAATGGATAACGATACAGTTGAACAGACAAATGTTTTGCTAGGATTTAATGTTTTTTATTGGTTGGGAAATGACTTCAAAAGGACCGCAATCATCAACGTGGGACTGTAGATTATACTTTTGACTGTAGGAATTGATATCATGAATAAACTTGATAGTCATGAAGCACAAATGTCGGAAGTAATAGGGTTCGTCTACTGATTACACTAGTTGGCTAATATCACAGATAAGACAGAGAAAAAGCGGTGAATGAAGTTGTAATAGCGCGAAAAGAAATGATCGTATTATGGATAGGTAGCATTCATAGGTATGAATAAGCCATTCGGACCGTAATGTTCATTAACAAAACAAATTTTAAATGCCAGACATTCGCGATTTTTGATATCAAGTTTAATTCACTTATTTGGTTGCTTAATCTCACTTAGGAATTGCTTCAAGCTATTTGAAAATTGCTTAAAAATGCTGTTCTTAAAAAGAAAAAACTCTTCACTTTTTTCACGCATCGTTGTCACATCTCAATCGCAAACTGTATGGAACATTTATGGCATTCACTTTTCCTATTGACTCAACTTTGTCAGCCTATTACTAATATATCAATTGAAAAGGATAGATACGAATTATACAAAAACTAATGATGCAAAATTGCCTTGCCGACTATACTGTAACTTATCTACAAAATGACCTTAATATCCTGAAAGAAACAATAAAAGGCAAAATCAGTGAAACAAAACGGAAAGAAATTAAGATGGTAGTCCAGAATCGCAAAATCTCGGCCACCTACATGGCCCCATATGCAGCAGCAAAGCATGGGCGTTGGTACGTTGTAGACAAAGACTCTGTCTTCCGTGAATACCTCTGTCTATTCCATCACGTGAGGACACAGTTTGAAGGGATAGGTAAGAGGCAATTCTTTGGAAGACTGATCGAGCATTCTTGCCCCAAGGGCCGTAAACGGAAACTGCTAACGGCTCAGTGCCACCCCAGGTCAACACACTTCCAGTAGTTCTTACTTCTCTTCCTGTCCTCAGCCAAATCAAGGGCAGACTCTGCGATGACAAAAATGAGTTAGAATTTAGCGGATGAGTCACCGTAAGATCAAGCGCCGCTGAACGACCAAGGTGCCATGATGGCAAGAGAATATCGGATGGATGTTTCTGATCATGCCCCAAGTTACCACCTTTCTCCAACTGAGGTGCCAAGTGAGCCAGTTGGCAGTACCTAAAAAGGCAGTCTCTCAACTCGTGACGGCGAACAACACTAGTTCTCACTTATTCACTTATTCTTGTTTCACTTATTCTCATGTCAAAAAAGTAATGAAATCGCATCAATAAAAAATGATTTCAAATAAATTTTTACAAACATAAGATAATTCTGAAAAATAGCTGCTGTCAGATGCTATCAAAGCATAAAGCAAGACGAGTCCATGTATAAATAATGACAAATTACTTGCTTCGGCGTGCCGCGGTTTTTTCCTTTTATCCGACTTTTGTACTATTATTCTTAACTCGCATTCTCTTTAGACATACAACTCGGTCATTCTTTTGCTCAGGAATTCCGCGGTTCATTCCTATAAATCACCACATTTCACAATCTACACACTGATTTCACACATCTATGAATCAGTGACGAACAACATATTTGTAACGTCAGATGATTCTGCTCTCAGATAATAAGAGATTCTGCTCTTTGTTATTGCTTATGGTAGGTCTGTACAATATTTAACGGAATGCCAGAGAAAAAATCATTAGCGGCATGTTGTGATACATAATTACAACAAATAATATAATAAATAAAATTCCTCTGTCTACACCTTGATGCAAATTTCAACAGATATTTTCAAATACAAGGATGGTAAGTCTTGCCTACAATCCGCCATGAGCACTCTTTGGAGGTGTGTGACTTTTAATAAATTGCATTTTACTGTATAATGAGTATTATGAATATACAGGTGCATTGAATGTACAAATAGATGACAATCTGAACAATCGATAATGAAATATTATGAGTATTATGAATTATTATGAGTCCTGTAGGAAGGCGATGTGCCGAGTAGAAACAATTATGCAAGACGCCTTTTCCTGTCGATTTCTAGTGACATGTTAGGGGCTCGAGTGGCTAGACTATGCGACAAAGAGATAAAAACAAAAATTCCAAGCACTTGAACTACGCATGTATTATAGAGATCACTTTATAAATTACGCTGATCTCAATAGAACAATGAAAATCATATTTCATTGCATAAAATCCTGTGATAAAGCTCTAGAATGAAAAATGACGGGAATCGCTAGCGCTTACATGTTAAACACTATTTTAGGAATTTTGTTTTAAGGAACTTTGGATTACCCTATGTGTTGTCGAATTGAATAATTCTTCTTTCTCATTTTGAATCAGCACGTGCAGTTATGCATGGACATTGTATATAGGATAACTCAACAGAAATCGTCATTTTGTCTTATATTTACTTGCCTCCAAAACTGTTGATCTGAATTAAATATGCACGTGGCACTGGTGAAGCGCAACGCAAGCGCTGCTCTGTGTGTAGTGTATTGTAATAGAAGCTGCACTTTAATTGCACCTAACTGTGCCTGCAATAGTTATACAGAGACTTCTTACAGTCTTATTGGCTGGGGAGTGCACAAATGACACAGAGACAAGTTTTACAAGTCACATCACTTGACAGTCCGCTGTGATGAATCGTTTATTTGTTTAATTAAAATATAGGAAATCATTCTAATAAGGATAATGCGCTTTTCACAGATTAAATACAATAAATAATCAATATCAATATTACATAATGATTAGATAATGAAATAAATATTGGTTTCACATGTGAAAATATACAATTTTACAATAATGAGAAGAATGCACAGCCAAATAAATAAAACTAATGAGGAAGCGTCGCTTCATGAGATCCAGGGTGTCGATAAAATTTCGCAAGAGACTAATTTACTGCATTCTTTACGCATTTGATGAAGGTGATCCAGCACGGCACTAAATGTCAAGCTAGATGTCTTAACATACTATTTTGACAAAGTTATTTTTAAAGAGCAAAAAAATCAAAAAGGATGTCTTCAAAGAACACTCTTCTTTCTATCAAATTTCAGTAGTGATGAGGATGCGAAATATGCGAAAAATACGGCACTCCCTTTAGTAATGGCTTTAATAAAAATGAGTTGCTAAAAATATTTACACGGCAAACGTTTCGCGACGCAGTCGCTGCCTCAGTGCACTAAAAAGAAGGTAAAAGCAGTCAGAGTGCGTGGTTTATATATCAGGGTGATAATACCGTAGACAGAGCATCTCTCAGCCAACCAGCTCGTCTTTGCGATTCAACTGTGGTCTCCTATTTCTGATGTAGCGAGCTTCAGCCAGACGATTTTCAAGAGGCGAACTATGCTTGGCAATGATATTGATTGTGAAATCAAAAATGTCAAGGTTACTGTCGTGGTCATTTATCGAATGTTCGGAGAGGGCACTAGTATTGTTCTGCAAGCGCAAGCTACGTTCATGCTCCTCGAAACGAATTTTGAAAGGCCTATTAGTTTGCCCAATGTAACTTTTGCTACAATGTTTACAAACAAGTTCGTAAACCACAAAGCGCACATCGCAGGGATAAGGGTTGTCGAGAAGATTACAGAGATTACAGTTTACATGTTTTTCAGCAGATTTTTTAGAAAAGTATTGGCTAGTGGTTCTATTAGGTTTGCTTATCAAGGTTACAGGCAGTTTGTATTTTCTTATTAAATTATTGATTTTTCTATTACAACTATCATTAATAAAACTAATAGAAAGCCTAACATTATTCTCACCATTGCTTTTACGAGCTACGCTTTTATTTTTATCAAAATCGCGAGTTTTATAATTGTTTTTGCGTAATCTATTATGAAATTTTTCCTTAGCCTTATTTTTGATAGTAGATGATTAACATCTACTTTCGATGCGATTATTCATACTGCGGATGTAATTATCCTTAACATGCTGAGGAAGCCAACTGTCTCTTTGCAAAGTTATTTCAGAATGATTAAGGCTTAGAATACCATTCGTATGAAATCTGCCTCATCGACGATTTTTATTGAGATATCTAAAAAATTCAAGGGACTCTCGTTGTCCAGGAATTTTCTATGGTAAACTGTATGCCGTCGTTCACGGAATTGAAGGTAGTTAAAATACTATGAAAAATGTCATCATCATGTTCAAAAGGACCCATGCAAATGTCATCGATATAGCGCAGAAAAATCGTAGGTCGGATATTGATCTTTTCCAGTCTACTTAAGGCCTCAGTTTCAATAAAGTGAATGGAAATAATGGCAAATTGTGGGCCATAATGAGAACCCATAGCACAACCACGGGTCTGTAAGTAGGTTTGATTATCGAATTCTATTTCGTAGTTGCAAGCAATGAAAGAAAGCCCTTTCAACAAATTGTATATGGTCAAGCCTAAATTGTCAATTTTGTCCCAATTTTGTTCAGCAAACTTTTGAACACAGTTGATTCCAAAATCGATAGGGATGCTGGGGTATAGGTTTTTGACATCAAGCGAGCTGAATTTTTTATTTAGTAAATCATCGAAGTTGCAATTATCTAAAGCAGCCAGGGGAGATTCAGTATTGGGAAGGTATGATGGAACCAATCTAGCTAGCTGATTTAAGACTTGGGTAAATAGCCAGTCAACTTTTTGGGTTGGGTTATTTGATGGTTGAAGCGATAGGCCTCAAGAGGGCTAGCCATTGTTGCCAGGCTCTTTGTGATCTTTAATAAGAGTTTTGAAAGTAGCGGGTTGAGTGCCGCAAGATTTTAGCCTTTCAACTTGATTACGTGTGAAATTATTTTTGCAAAAACTATCAATAATTTTATTCGCTTGAGTTTCGATGTGTTTACATTTGCTGTTATCAACAAGACGGTAATTATTTTTATCAAGCAGTAAGTTACGGGTACTTTCTTCATAATTGGCCTTATCAGTGACAACAAAACGATTTGTTTTACCAGATGCTACAGCAACTAGATTATTTTGATTTAAAAAACGCTTCGTGTCGTGAAGAGACTTATTGATATTTTTATAATTTTGGTTTCTTTTAGTGAATTTAATCTCCTTAGTGATGACATCGAGTGCTTCATATTTGAAAAGATTCAAATTCATCTCTTATTCACTAGACATAGAAGGCGGCAAAGGAACACGATTACGATGAAATGGTACATGTATGGTGGAGGTCAAACTCATTTATTTCAAATTTTATTCAAATTTCAAGCTTTTTTCAATATTTTTATTTAGAATTTTATATATGGAATTTATAGAATATATAGAATATTTATAGAATTTTATATATAGAATTTTATTCAATATTCAAATTTTTAGCAACTCATTTTTATTAAAGCCATTACTTAAGGGAGTGCCGTATTTTTGCTTTCGCATCCTCATCATGAACACCCTCCCGTATAAGGCCATCAACTATAATTTCAGTAGTTATTCTAACTAATTAACATGTTGCTTATGTCTTGTCTATCAACTATCAATCGATTGAAAATTCAAATTCGCGAAGGCCTAATCTCACTATGCAACAAAAACTTCATGTTTTTGATTAAGACATGCTACATGACACTTCTTTGAAGATAACTATATACGTCTGGCTTCAATTCTGATGATAAAATGACAAAATGACAAATTTTCAGATTGCTGTATCTCAGTGTTTCATGTGGCCCATTGATGGATAATAAGCTGCTAGTTGGGATCCATACGCATAAAAGGGGTAAAATGGGAGCCCAAGGGTAGAGAGACTTATTTATTTGTTCATGCAGTATTAACATGATGATACTATTCAGGGAGAGGACTTAAGAAATTTGGTGCCAATTTAGAGTCGCCCAGGTTGTAGATCAAGGTGCGGGCGAACGTGGGGCAGAGACAAAAAAGAACATTTCTGTTTTTTGGCCCGAACACGAACCCTTGAGAATTTATCCCGCTGTGGCCTTCTCCAGCAGAGTTCAAAATGACAGTTGATGTGATTTAATAAACAAATGGCGGAGCAGTATCCAAACCAAACCGCAAAAGCAAGAAAGCTCCTCCTCTACGTCCCCACATCACATTTGGTAGAATGCAGTTTCAGCGCGATTCCTTACAAAAAGAGCAGCAATCTTGATGCAGCCAAGGGACTTGCGTTTGAAACTGTTTCGCAATAACAGACTCTATAAAGGCTTTACTATCGAATTGAGTAATGATAAGTTAGAATTTCAATTTTTTCTTGAAATTGACATGCTTTCAATGACATGTTTTTTCAAAGACTCATGACGTTCAATAGACTTCCAGTTCGAAAGAACAGACAAAGATCTCTTCATGATACATTGACATTGATAAGCAATTCAGATTGTCAAGAACATTTGCCTTGTAACAAAGACAATTAATAGACTGCATATTTAATTCAGAAAGAAGTTTCTCATGTTCTTTGCTCGTCGTCGAAAGACTTCCTACACAAGAAGAGATAAAGGAGCATGTTCCGTTGAATGAGAGATTGTGCGCCGCCAACATCATTAACTCTTGAAGAGAAAGTCCTTAGAAAAGCAATGTATATAATAAATAGAAGCGAAAGTCTGAAAAGCATGAGTGATGTCAACACCTTTGAATAATGCTCTTCATGAATTTCATTGAACTTCCACCAACTTATAATTCAACTCCAGTAGCACCGATTTTACTGGCGTAGAGATTGGATGCTATCATCAATCATCATTGTGATTTTTACTTCAGAAAGTATTATGTGCAGCTACACGGATATTTTATGGGTACATTGTTTGTAGCCTACATGATTTCTGATCATAATCAAATGCGTGAAGGACTTGGCTCAATGCCACATTGCAATAAAGGTTCCCTGTTAAGTAATATTCAGTTGAACGGAGTTTGATTGAGCAGCCATCATCCTTAAGGAACAATTTATCATACGACATCCGTTCGCAGGACTTTTTTCTCTCTTCAAGCGCACATTGTGTAATTAACTACATAAAGCTCATTTTTGTTTCAGTAAATCAGGTTTCTGCAATATGCCCTCACAATTTGAATGAAAATAAAGTGCAGTAAGAACCACATATAACGTGCGTATACGCTTGGAATTTTCTATCTCCACTGTTTTAGATACCTCGCTTGGAACACGCCTGTCTATTTGCTTACAACGCAACGTACTTTACGCATAAAGTTCCCGGATATAAAAGACCAAATTTTCTATCCGCAAAGCCATTTGTGATTAGTAAAACGTACTTTTTGATTAAAACGTTCGAATGGCTGCTGCTAGACTATACAACGTTCATTTTCAATATGAGTCATCAAGAAGGATATGCTCTGAATTATTTGAAAAGAGCGTATGTAATTAAGAAAAATTAATCCGTCTAAATTAAATGATTATCGACCGATTTCGTTACTCCCTATAGGATCGAAAGTATTTGAGAGATCAGCAGTTTCGAAGTGGTTGCTACCTATTATCTGTTGATAAATGAATATGAAACAGTTTGCGTACATCCCTGGCCCTGGTAAGGGCACTGCATCTGCTTTGACAATCATTTACTCGCAAATTTTGAAGCATCTAGAACACTGTTCAGGAGCGGTTCGAATTGTAACCGTAGACTTGACGAAGTCGATTCGATAAACATCTGCATTCATGCATCAACAGACTACCCTCTAAAATCATTGTGTGGCTTGCAAGTTATTTGACAGACAGACAGGCAAGAGAGTGTATGTTCAAATGGCTTCTTTATGGGAAAATACATCTAGTGGCGTTGGTCAAGGAAGCGTTATTGGTTCACTTTTATTTACGTTAGTAATGGACACAATGTCAGCTGAATGTAAAAATTCACTGTATATCAAATACACGGATGACTTAACTGCATTTGATGCGAAAATATTCAGAAAAAGAAAATTGCAGATGGAACGGAAGAATATTTTCCAGTGGACTCAACAGTATGTCTCAAGTGTGAACTCATCAAAGTGACATCTTATGAATATTGTAACAAAAACATCATTACAGACAACTGCAGTCAGCGTTCCCGAATATTCTGTTGTACAAAACGCTGATTATCTCAACATTTTGGGCTGCGTTTTTTCTCGAAATCTTAAGTCGAATTATCACATCGAATACACTGTAAGAGGCTGTATCTTATAATGCAACTTAAAAGATCTGGATGTCCCAACTCCTTGATGTTCAAAGCATACTGTTCATCTAGATGACCTATCCTGCTGTATAGTTACAGCACATTTTGAGATGTTCATGACTATCTTCGGAGGAAGTTGTTTAGTGTCGAGAGAAGGATATACAAAATCATTGATGAAACCTTCATGACATCTCATCATTTTCAGGAGCCTTAATGTGTCAAAGAATGTTCAAAAATGTTTTACAGTTTCCATCGCATCCCTTGAGATCATTTTTCAATGAACCAGTCAGTGAAAGAACCAGAAATTATTGTGAATGAAAGCGTCCGGGAACACAAAGCGTTCGATTCCGTAATTCTTTTATAAAGTAGAGCTTAATTGCAAATAGCTCATTCTACTCATTTACACGAGTGTCTTATTTTGTTTGTGTTTTAAAACTCTGTCAATTCTGCAATGTGCTCGCCGTCTTTGTGAGACAGTGAATAAGTTACCAATTATTATTATTATAAATAATTAACAACACAAACAATCAGCCATTTCATGTCAGTCACACCGCCGTCGACTCAAATACAAAATTCAGTTGATCGCCCTGAGCACACAAGTGCAACGAGTGTCCCTGAAATTATTGAGTTAAAAGAGAACAATTCTCAAACATGTAGGCCTATTGTACACTGTACACTGCGTAATGTATCCGGTACTCAGACCTCATTTACTCCGCACAACTTGATTGAATTTTATCACTGACTTTCTTTTTTCGTGTTGTCGCTTGTGTCTTGTGTCACATGCTTCTAAGACGTAGTGAGTAATAAATGAATCCTGAAAACTTGAGTCATGGGCATGTGGAGCCCCCAAAAGCTTGCTTAACACAATCATTACACTAATAATGTAAATTGTAGATAGTTGGTTGGTCTATGGAAGACCGTAATTATTGTTAGTTCATAGGAATTACAAGTATTTGAAGTGCACTGGACGTCCGGTCCAGTCGGACTGTCAAAGAAAGCGCAATCACCGAGCTTTTTCAGCTTACTGTGACTTTGCCAGGGGAATCCGCAAAATAGATGCTTGCCTTCGCGTTCTATTTCACGAGATTCTTCGATCGGACCACGACATCAGTAGAGCTCTTACACATATTTTTTTGTCACCAAAAATTTGTGTTTCATCGCTAATCGCCAAATACTGCATGACATGAATTTCAATGGAATATCATTAGTTGCGCACATTCCAGATTTGTCACTGCTGCATTTCTATTCAAATGTTCTATTGCTCCGATTTCAATCAATTTCATGTCAGGACATTAGATGAGTTAAAGCTTTCGAAATTACGAATTATGGGTTAGTGAAGAAGTCTTCTATTCACCTAAGGACTCGGAATGCATCGCGCGCAAGGAAGATGCGGCGGGTGCCGAGCTCGATCGAAGGCGATGAGAATATTGGGGAGTTAGTCTCATTATCTGTTTGGAAGCTCCCCATGTCAGATATTTGACACATTAGTACAAAACAAAATCAGCCAGTCTCTCGCGAGCGCTTTCGACGACCGTCGGCCACCATAATTCACTTGCGCATGATTATGGTGGCCGACGGACGTCGAAAGCGCTCGCGAAAGACTGGCTGATTTTGCTTTGTACTAATGTGTCAAATATCTGACATGGGGAGCTTCCAAACAGATAAATCGATCGAAGGCCTTCAAAAATTCAAGGAATAATGTTGAATCTCTGAACTTTTCATGGGATAATGACCAAAGATGGGTCATATACCGCATGTGAGAACGGTATCAGTGGAAGGAAACTTTCTAAAACCATGCAACGATCATTTGAACAAGTCATATGATCGTAAATGGATAGATGTGAATGCCACTGTGCGATAATTGTACTTAAATGTAGTTTCTATATAGCCCTTTCTACAGGAAGAGGGATCATGACAATTTTTTCATGATCACATAGTTTGCCATAGAGACAGTTGATTACGGTGTATAAATAAACTCTGGAGATAACTCTGGAGCACACGTCTCTAGCACAAGCGGTAAGATATCATCAGGTGAAGTAGGCTACTCATTTCAACGTAGCAAGGTGCGTCAAGGTAACAAATTAAAAAAAAAACAAAACAAGCTAATGACTAGTTAATTTTCAATAGGTACAAAATATGATTTAAAAGAAAATTTTTATATCCTAAAATGTCTAAAAATTTTAAAAAATGCTTACTAGAAGGACAAACAACGCTTCTCCTCTCCTCATATGTAATGAATTGGCGAGTAAGTCGTTCTGTTCAAAATTATGTTTATCACTTATATATTGAAAAGATCCTATTTAACGTCTGCCCATTCAGATGATAAGAGGACAGGTCTGTTTCCAATCAAAATACCAGATCTAGCTAACACAGCGGGATTACGCTATCTAAAATCTACCAGGTGTGTAAGAGAATTAATGTTAGTTCCTTAAGCTAAAACGTGAAATAAAATTCTACAAAATATGCATACAAATTATTTGACTATTTTATTGAGGTCATCAACAGGAACTTGGTCAGGACGATCGCGTTTCGACCGCTTCATCCTGGAAGCTCAAACCCGACCAAGCGCGGTCCTGTACATTTAAGATGCACAGCCTCAAAAGTTATATTTATAATAGGGAAAGATTAGCATCTATCAAAAAAAAATAGAGTCACTATTGACTGAAATGTACCTCAGGCATTTGAAAGAAGGACAGAGTCCAGCCAGTAGAGGTCAAGAGGCGGGGACATAAACTACCTTCAACTCAAGACGTGCTGCAAAAACAATTCAACGTAGCAAGGTGCGTCAAGGTAACAAATTAAAAAAAAAAAAAACAAAACAAGCTAATGACTAGTTAATTTTCAATAGGTACAAAAGAAGAATACATAGAAGACAAGAAAATGTGTTCATGTTCATTGGTGTTAAATTTCCCTTAATCAATGTAAAAGGAACTTTGAACTGCATAAACTATTTGGGCTATAATTTAGGTCTCTGGTTCATGATTTCTTTGCATCCCATCCTTGATTGGGAGTGATCTCTTCAAAAAGTTTACATTTTGCAGAACTTCAAAATCTTTCTTTCACAGTGGTTGAAGAATGTCATCTTAGCATTGTAAGCCACAAACTGGAAGGAACTGGCTAGGAAGATCAAGAATTAGCAGAGAAAGACTCGCCTAACGCCAGCCTTAGCACGACGCTGATACGGCAGGTAAACATGAAGGCAAGCACAAAGGACGATGCTATAGCTCTAGGAGGTGGGAGAAATTGCTAAGACAGAGACTGGACAAGCAGTTGGAAGCGCTGGCAGCTTAGAGGAAACGCGCTTGGTATTTAGTCAAGGGAATCTTCATCACTAATCTGACAGTAATTGAGTTCCCACATGAGGCATCAGACCTAATGGTTAAACTGATGCAAAATATTTTCGATGCCGCTCAAGGCTTGGCCAGTTTTTCACAACATGCCAAAAGGCTTAAGGCTGGCTTATTCTTTCGATTTTGTGATAGAAGAGAGAATTAAACGTGAAGGTGTTGTTGTGGCAGAAAATCATGCAATGAAAACCAATGCATGCAGTCCCATAAAATACCACATTTTCTAGATCTCTTACCTTGCAAAACGCATACACAGTCGTCAACAAAAAGCTGAAAATGTGAAAATGAGTACGTAATATCCCATATGATTCAATTTAAATCATGTCTATTTACATACATGGCTCTTTAAAAAATATTGACAAATTTAAACTACATCAGAAGTCAGATGGCAGATTTGTCAATTTCGTCAACTCTTGGTCGACTCACGTTGGCCAAACAGTGAGACATCAAAGCTTGTTTGTTGGTAAGTCGACCGTGGAGCAATGGTAAGACCTACACAGATGTAGCTCCAATGCCACAAAATGTCTAAATATACAACCCATCTTAACAGCTGCTTCAGTGGCCTTATTGATCTGGTGCGATGTGTTAACTCAGATGTACTCACAACATTCATAGGAGGACAGAAATCATAGACATTGAACACTAAGCACTTAGTTGTTGATGTTCGATGTCCATGGCAGAAACAGTTGTAGTGATATCTTACATCGCAGAAATCTTAGTGCCAAAACAATGTGGCTTCGACATCAAGGATATCTAATGTATAAAATGTAATATAAAATGTATATGGAGTAATATATTGAATATTGCGGATGCATTATTTGAGGGAGATTTCATATTTCATAACAGCCTTCATTATGTACTAGTCACATGCGTTAAACTGAAGAACTTACCACTTGTTTGAGATGTGTTTGAGATCATTTCAATTGTCAATCTATTTGACGGTATTGAATTGGCTCTCAGCAGTGTACAAGTAACGATGCTTGGAGGTGCAAAAATTTTGTCTTGACTTTGTATTTGATCTTGTATATCTTCCCTGATATGTAGGAAGATGTGAGCACGTTGAAAATCACAAAGTTTGAAAAATTCTCGGTCAGTTTAAAAGCAATATCAATAATGCATCGACTTATCAATCAAAATTCCGATATTCACTGGCGGTTTCTTTTTTGGAGTCTGATTCGATGAATTTCTCTGAATGGGCATTGATAGTGCCGAAAAATTGTTTCTACTAGCTGAGAAATCACTTTCCAACTTTTAAGTGATTTGATGGTCACACTTAATTCCTCCATTATTGTTCTTTTCCGTTGTAGTTGTCTGCGGAATTTCATAAGTTAGGGATAGAAATCGCGGAACCTCGAGTTTTCAGCTTGCATGTTGTACCTAGTCATCTTCGGTCTGATATCACAGACATGAGAATTCTTTGGGATTCGAGGTTGATGCCAGTCCCTTGATTTTGTTTACTACGTTTTGTTACTACAAGGTTGATGCCAGCATATGTTAACTACGAACCAGTAAAAACTTAGTAAAGCTTGACCAATTACTTCATTCTGGTTTGAGACTCCTTTTTCTTAAATTTGTCGACATGAAGGGTTTCCATCGCTCTCCTAATGGTCACTGAGGATTATTTAGCGTGATGGCTATCAGTTTTTCAGGGATCACTGTCATTGGCTGTTAATGCTCTGGTAAGAAGAATGCCTGAGGGTTCTACTTTTCCCTAAAGGCCAACTATTGTCCTCGGCGCACCTGTTTGTGCTGCTCACACGTGTGTGTGTGGCGCTGAGGTGGAGCGATCGGCACAGCATGCCCTCGTCTGCAATAAGAAAGGGAGCCGGCACGCCAGACATCGACTTGGCAACGACATCATCCTCCTAGCCCTGAAGACCGCCGAGGTGCCAGCCACCCTTGAACCTCTAGGCCTCTCCCGAAATGACGGCACGCGGCCGGATGGAACGTCCCTCCTCGCCTGGAAAGGCGGGAAACCACTTGTGTGGGACTTTACTTGTGTCCATCGCCTCGCCGCCAGTTACACTGATATTTCAAGGCATGAAGGCTCAACAGTAGCGACTTTGGCGGAAGAAAAGAAGAGGAGAAAATACAAAGACTTGATTCCCCACACCGTGTTCCAACCTGTTGCGGTAGAGACCCTCGGCCAAGACACGCTCACCTTCCTGCGTGAGCTTGGCAGCCGCATCACCGCCATCAACTGTGACCACCGCTCAACGCTCTTCTTGAGGCAGCGACTTTCAATAGCTGTGCAGAAGGGGAACGCTGCGTGCGTCCGCGAATCTTGTGACGACGCCATTTGAACTTTTTACTAATGTATATGTAATTACTTGCTTGTTTGATGGCAAATAAATGCTTTATCCTTTTAGGAAACGGACTGTATATGAATGTCGATATGAATCTTTTTTAGTAGTGTAATAACAATGTAAAGATGCAAATAGTTCATATTATAGACTCGACATGGGGATCACTTCCTACATAAATGTAGTATGGGGTGGTATAGGCTGGCCCATACCACCCCGATTCGGTGCCCCATACCTCCCCCTATGAGGTACTCAAAAAACATACAAAAGTAATGCTTTTTACTCAATACTTCATCTAAGCTGTTATAGAGCATTAAACTTGACAATACGAAGTGGCATTTTCTTAACAACCCTTTTCTATGAAAAATTGAAATATAAAGATTTCTTTCAAATGGACAAGTTCATAAACTATGCCATGAAACCTTATCATCACATTGGTATATTGTCTCGGAAAAAATCAATACAATTGGATGAGAATGATAATTTACAAATACATGTGTTCATACGAGTACCTAGGACTAGCGATGGGAGAAATGATAGTGCAATTGAAAGGGGTTTGGACGTATAAGGGGAACTAAGGCCACAAAATTTTTTTCAGAAACTACATGTTCAGTGTTGTGTTAGATCTGGATGCTATACTTTTGAGGATGAGGTTATATAACGATGATTGGTGGAGGTTTCTTTACATGTTTTCCAGAAGGTGCATAAGGGACAAGCCACAAAGTTCAGCATGAATAAGGGGATAAGCCACTATCTGTAGTTTATGGTGCAAGGCTCAAAGTAAGTAGTGGACCATCATGTCGTTGTACAATGGTTGGGTGCAACCTTTCAAAAAGAGAAAAAGTTCAAAAACAATACCCATGTCAACAGGTGGATGCTGATAAGGTCTCCAAAGATGTTGCTTCAAAATAGGGTAGGGTGGGGTGGAATGGGCACATGAGGTGAAATGGGTATAAAGTACCTAAAGTTATCTGTAGACCAAACGACTTCATATTTTCAAAAACCGCTTAGAATGTAATGACAGCATGATATAAGCAGGCTATTCCAATAGAATAGTTTCCATGTAATGTATTACCATGTGTTACCATAGCATACTGAGATAGTGCAAATATTTTACTTAGATGTTGAAAAAAATTCACACACGTTCACTCTAACTTTCGGGTCACGGTGTTGAAAATGGCGCTATGGCTATCTTATAATAGTGGTATTGAGGAAGATCTGAAATTCATCCCTCTAGATGACACATGGTTGCGCTAATCGATATTGAATCGAGTTTTACTGCTCTATTGATTTGTAGAAGAATCAAAAATGGGTGAGTGAAGATGGGTTATACGCCACAAAAAAAGTGTGGGGTGAAATGGGTATCATACTTCACATGGCAGAAAATTGTATTGCGGTACATAAGCCTAATTCATTTAGCTAACAAAGTTTGTGATTAGATGCTGTATAATAGCATCTATCTAGTCAGAATACATGCGCTGCTCAAACAGCAGCTCAGCAATTTACTAAGTAGCAAGGTAATCAGTGTGATTAATACCCGTGCCCATAACCACAAAAAATCAAATCTCGAAGCCGATAAGCATCCTCCTACCGCTATCAATTATTATTTCATCCAACCTGTCGTTGTCCAATCATCGATGAGACGAAGACGATTCTTATTGGTGGTTCATGAAGTCATGATTTCCAAGAACTCAAGGAATTCCAAAGAAAAGTTCATAAGTCCTAGCCATCCGTCATTCAAAATCACATTCCCCAGAGAAGAGGTGAGTATCCCTGATGAAAGTATTGATTGTAAACGAAATAGGCATATGATACATAGAACCTATTACGTACAAATAATGGAGCCAGTGTCACACTACGTTAATCGTTAGGATGCAAGGATGAGACAAGAAATGACAAACACTTATGAGCTTAGGCCTATTAACTTATGCCTACTGTACTAATGTTAACCAAAAATAAACCAATATGAACGCAAAAGATTAGCGTAGCATTAGAATACCCTAGACGGCCTATTCATGCATGATTACTGTAAACTTGGGCACCAAGCATCTAAAAGCGCACTTGAGTGCAAAAGCCATCACTAAAAAAATTCATCCATCTAGCAGTGTCTGGAATAGGCCTATTCATTAGTTCACGCAAGCTAAACTTTAGCCAACTGCAGATCAATCTTCAGAACCAGCAGCACACTTATAATTTATTTACGTGGAAATGGGACACTACTGTGATTGCGCTTACATAGAATTGCATACAACAATTAGGTACCACGAATCCAGAAAAACAAGCTAAAAAGGATTGCAATGCATCCAACTTTGCTTATTGATATAAGCGTTTAAAGCCAGATACTTTTGTTCCCTTCGCTGTAGAGATGTCCGCTCTGTCCAAGATTGTAGGCAATAAGTCAGAGCCTACATACAAAAAGGCCGGCTGAGTTCCCAAAATAAATTGAAACTATGTGCTCATATCACAACTAACAGCTCTCAGTAGTATAATTCATACAGTCACATTAGTGATATCTACCAGTATGCCTTACCTATAGAAAAAAACTGCAAACATAGGGGTTCTCTATCTATATTCTTTTTACGTCCAACGCCACTACACATGGGTTACAGTTATCATGAATGGGACCACATGGCTAAACGTCAACCGGAAAACTGGATGTCAGGAGTAAGAAGGGCTCGAAACCCTGCAGACCACGTCGTGCCTATCGAGATTTGATGTTACATAATTCGCAAGAAAATTGTTTTTACATGACTTAGTTTATTTTTCGGTACACTTAATTTAACTACCCGATTAAGAAAGATCATCCACTAATCGGCTCATCCTTTTCCATTTGATGGTGGGAGGTTGAATTGCACTAGGCACTACCATATACGTACCTCTGCATGAAGGCACTAGCATTTGTTGGTCATGATAGAATAGCGTACTTAAAATGACTTCTACGCGAATTATATAGGGTACTACTGCTATAACTGCGTGAGTTTAGAGGTGTGGGTACATTGAAAAAATTTACCTGCATCGATCACGAGCCTATATTAATGATTTGTCCTATGGCAATAGAAACAAAATACCAAACCTAAGTTTTCTTCAGCAATTGAAACACAAAAATGCTATTTCCCTTTCAGCGTTGGAGCAGACCCCCATGTCAAAAATTGCAGGCCCTATACCCACCCAAGCCCCCCATAACCTACCCACCCACCGAAACCCGAGCGGACTGCGCATATCATTTTGCGGAAAGAAGACACCCTCAAAGTAACACGCCTCACGGGAAGAATGATTATAGGAGAAGGGCAGTTTAGTCTCAGGGTACCTCGATCAGCGGACGAGACATGCATCTTATCGTTGTTATACTAAAGATATTGATATCGATTTCCTACTTGAGACTCTCGAGGAGGAACAATGGAATAAGGCGACTTCCATAAAGAGAAGAGGATTCAGGAGGGTCACGGACGCCAGCACTAACAATAGAGATAGCGAGCGAATCTATCTTATCGTTCTCGAAGCGCTTCAACTTAACTGTTGGCAATAAATGTGGGTCTTTCCGCAATGGATCGCAGTACGACATTGAGGGTACCTTCGGTCATATGAAAACTATCTTTGAACTCGAAGAATGTATTATGTTTGCGATGATCAAGGTCAATACTACCCGTGGTATAGTCATCGCGATCCACGTTCTTTTGAAGCGCGATGGACAGCATAGACAACCACTCTCGTATCAAATAAGAACAACTCCTGAGCTCCTGACAGAAGGCCAACCGCGCGTTTGACAGAGAGTTTAGAGCAGAGACAGTCCCGTGACAACAGTTCTCGTCAATATTCCATACCCATTGAAGTACAATCGTTGCCGTGTAGATTAACACTTGGCAAGGATCTCGCAGAAGGAATAATATTCAATCATACGACAACTGGGCATTGAAATTCGCAGACTACAGCCCCAGACACAACCCGTGCTTCTTCCCGTTAGAAAAGAAAATCGAGATCAACCTATTGTCAATTCTCGTACATCAAACAGCGAAAAAGCCATGTATTCTCACGCCTCATGTCTCCTCTGGTTCAGCATCCGCTAAGAGTATCTACGACTCCACTGAGTAGATCCCCCTACAAGCCACCCAACATAATATCTTGTACTGACACGTGACACGAGATAGCAGAGACGCTAAGACAGATACATTATTCTCAGTGATCTCCAAGGATGGACTGAAGTACGCACAACTTGTACTCGAGCGTAGATATCATTTCAATGCAGTCGAAGCATGTGCCGAAGCGTCAGGAAGAAGCGCAGTGCATAGCTCTTACCTTCGTTTACGACTATTGGAGGCGCATTGACCTTAGAATCGGCTGAGCGCTGACTGCGCCCAGAAAAAATGGAGCATACCGTTTCTTCTGTGTCTGCGCCGAACACGCCAACACGTCAGAATCCCAAAAATCCCATCCAACCAACCCCGCCCACCTGCACTCACCTTTGTCTGCGCGCGTGTTCGGGGACCGATGAACACGTCTGACACAGGAGCTGTTGTAAGGAATGTATCGCGAAACCGCCTGCAGATCTGCTCGCGAAGCCTGTTCTCCGATACTACCTTCGCAGTGTTTGTACACAATTGAAGCAGAATGGCGACTGCGACCGATTTCGTGGGCAGCTGGTCATAATATCCGACTCTCGAACACGGCTATACGACCAAACGGATGATGGCAAGAGCCTCAAGTTGATGCAATCGAGGACAAAGTCTGAAGTCTTGTCGCGTAATCCAACAAGGGCAGTGGCATCAGTTCACGCCCATCATCGTCCTCCGGAAAACTCAACAGTGCACACTAAGAATTCTAGCCAAGATCAGACCAAGCCGACGGTGCAAACAAAGCAAAGTCGGTGAGGATACTACATCTGCAGCTGCATATAAATGCCGTACTGAGATTCACGAAACGAGAGAAAAGTCAGTCTCAAGAGGACCGCCCAATCCAAGGCAGCGCTCAGTAGAACATAAATAGACACTACATTATGAAACAGATATAAGAACCACTGCAAAACGATTGAATTAGAAGAAGAAAGTCATGGTGAGCGACTTGACTGCAAGATGCTCAGAGATACTGAAACTTCACCGTGCTCAAAAGATAGAAAAAACTAAAAGATCCCGCGAATGAGCATGACGGCTCCTACTCTGCGGCAAACGTGGCAAAAGATGAACATGGGTCGATGGTGCAAATGTTGGAGAAAACAAGCTGTACATCGGCCAATACGAAGAGTTTGACGTCGATTTAGTCTAGTATGCTCCGACTTTTCTTCGTCATCAATGCGCACAGTGAAAGCAGTTGTGAGATTATTCGTGAGCCAATTCCTTTCGACGGATCGTTCTGGCGCTTCGCTCACTCCACGACCATGCGTGCGAAATTGAAATCCACCGTCGCCGACAAGAATGGCGATGCGAGACTGGGTCTCATCGCAATTTAATTGCCATTTCGTGGTCACCGTGACATTCTCTTACCTATACTGATTCTTATCACCTGACACAAAATGGATTTATCATCGACGAAGATTTTAGTTGCATAAATCTTGTAATTTACCCATCAATAATTTGCCAACTTGTTAGTTTTTTTCTTGCCTAACTACTGGACATGACATCTAGCAACTCTAAAAAAAGAGTGCCATGACACGACCTAAAAACTTAGATTGAAAATAGCAGTACATGGTGGTCCGTCCTAATACCATTAGTACACCGTATTCAAGTAAGCAGATTAACTATGGGGGGGGGGGGGGGGGGGGGTGGGGGGGGGGGGGGGGGGGGGGGGGGGGGGGAGGGGTGGGGGGGGGGGGGGGGGGGGGGGGGGGGGGTGGGGGGGGGGGGGGGGGTGGGGGGAGGGGGGGCTGGGTGGGGGGGGGGGGGGGGGGGGGGGGGGGGGGGGGGGGGGGGGGGGGGGGGGAAAAAAAACAAATCGGGGACATGTAAAAGACTATTTCTAAATTTTGCAATTGTAGTGCCAAATACTTGCCACAAAGGGCAAATTCTGAATACTGTTCTAATTTATTAGTTGATTTAATCAATCGCATTGAACAAGTTATGATCAAAACCCATTTCAAAACCCCCTCAGGGGTGTGGGTGAAAAGGGGATATAGTCCTTTTTTTTTAAAAAAAACCAGTACATTCCAACCCATGCCCAAAATGGAAATTCCCATTACACCAATGTTAATATTTAGCAAAAGTAGAACCACAGAATAAGCGATGTTCAGCTAATAAAAATGTGGTTCTTACATGTACAACCAAGAAAAAAATAAACTTTTTCTCAAAAACCTACCCATTCCACCCCACCCTACCCTACGTAATGTGGACTAAAATAGAACAGGTTTTACAAATACAGAACAGA
>CAJQUW010012733.1:0-10670 GCA_907163375.1 Prostheceraeus crozeri
CCCTAGGATGCCCGTTTTTTTTGGATAAAACATGCATGATATGCATGTATCATAGGGATAAATCACTATCAAGAAATTTCATTCCTTATTAACCCTAAAAATGGTCCTATTTTGGTGTAGATGATAACTATATTAATAATATTTAGATTGTAAAGAGTGGGAAATGGTATATAAAAATTACTCAGAATAGGTAATTTGGGAATTTGTACATGAGTAAAAAAACATCGATGATCCATGTACGTGGATAAAATACATAATTAAAAGAGCGTTTCCTGTAGAGAAGAATTGTCCATTTGAGTTAGATACGACTTTATAATAATATTGATGCTGTAAGAAGTAAACAAATGCATTTAAATTACTCAAAGAATCGCTCATGGATAAAACATCGATGATCCATGGATATCGACCTGTGAAAATATAGGGCCTATACGACTATATGAAATATGCATGTCTACTATTATTTCGAGTGTTTTATATATGCCTTTATATTTGCTGAAATGGTGGGTGATAATTAAGATATTCAGGTGAACTTCATCGCTTCTCTCTTTCTCACTCACTCACTCGTTCTCTTTTCTTCTCTTCTTTACTCATTTTTCGATTCATCTTTCACATTCCACTACATGTACATTGGTAGCTACAATGGCAATAACATCAGTCAATGCTGACGAACAGGTCAACAATATTAGGGCCTAACATGACATATTTTGTTCAATATTAAGCAATTCTATCGGCCACACAGTTTTTCTTCTCAAATTGAAAATTTATTGAAGTTTCTACGATAGTTCCACACCCGTGCAATCAGCAAGTCGACTTTGATCAGTTCTGGCTGTGTGATCGCTATAATTACTTAGCTAGTAATTTGCAAAACTTATGATATTAATCAGCATGTACTGAAAGAAACAATTGCATAAGTATCTCGCTCAGTCTGGTATATCGTATCTCGCTACTATAACTTTCCGTCACTGTTAGTAAGGAAATTCGCCACGCGCACGCAGCTGAGGAAGTTCGGTCACATTGTTGGCAGCTGATCGTGGCCGCATTCGCGAGCCATGAGCGGTCGAATAATATTCTCTCGCTGGGAATGTTGATAACTGTGAATCAGCGTCCCTGCTTTAATTAATTATTGTCCGCCCATCACGTGGGAACCATAGAATTAAATATTTTGAATTTATCTGCTTCGGTTTGCTAGAAGCGTGATTAATTACGAATGGACGGCACATGTGAGAAGGGAGCCTATTTAGGTGGCCAAAAAGGAATTCCTAATACCTTACAGAGATAGGCGAAAAAAGTCGTGCGTCGCTTGCGGATTAATGTGAGTTCCAGCGAAAGTGCTTCGATTGCCAAAAATTCCTTCAGATTCGAAGAATTCAGATCATTGCTCACAAAGTTTTCTCCATAATGTTGACCCTTCCGATCATTATTAAAGAAAGTAGCAGGGTACGAAAATTAGTTCACTTGATGTTGATGTTTTTCACATCCTCTCCTTCGGCATTGCTCCACTGTATAGTGCATTACATTGAATCGAAGCCAGGCATCGATGTGTGTTTTGGTGTGTGCGAATGTGATATCACAGCACGCACGCATCTTCTCACTGGCTCTGTTGTCCTTTGCTGGACAGCTTTATTGTTTGCCATTTTCCAATAGGCAAGCGATACACGATTTTCCATTCGAGAAGGAGAGCAAGTTGTCTAATTCTGTGCCATTTCGATATAAGTGTTACATATAACTCTTCCTTTCTAGGGAAAACCGAAGCGCGCGCAGATGAATATTCTAGTTCTGTGCGTGGGACAGAAAGTGCCAAGTTGTGACGCTCTTTCGTTCTCGTGAACCCGTGTTTAACTGCTTTAATATTACAAAAGTCAGGCATCAAGAGGATATTCTACTTACACACCTTTATTTATTCATGTCTACGTTTTATTATTATCTTACTTAGTTTTCATGCACAACATGGAGCACAATTCAAAAAATGAAACACTCGCATGTAGTCAGTGAGTTCTTCACTCAATCTGAAGCCATCAAGTTCCTTTGATTTGTGGCATCAGAATTAAAAATTCATCACTTGGATCAAAACCGCAGAAAAAGGGTAAGCTTCTAAAATGTTTCCAAATTTATTTTGTCAATTACAGCATTTAACTGCAAGTCTAGGTACATGTATTTGGAAATCCCGAAACAAAATCAAAGGAAAGATTTGGTCATATGATTACAATCGATAAATCAAAAGTTGGTTTATTGCACCCATGAACACGTTAGAGACATTTCTATGACTGTGCTGCTATCTCTGTATTAATTTTGCAAATATAGAAAGGCTCTCTAGGCGTCACACTTCAAATTTAATTTTATGGCAACAACAAAATATCTCCAATTCTCTCTCGGTTCCTCTTAGCAGCACATTTTGGGAATCCTTTATTTATACATAAATATCATAAACTATCAAGAACTCCTAAAATGTGCTGCTAAGAGGAGGATTCTTGGCATATTGAATTCAAAGTGAATAAGTCTTCGGGCACGTGACATCATTTTGTGTGATGAAAACCCAGACCTATTCACTTTGAATTTCCAACATGAGAATGTGCATGCATATCAGTTTTCACGAGACGGTTTCTCGTTGAAAAATCGATCAAAAAGTGTGAAAAGAATCATAATCAAATGGGGAATATGTTTGAAACGGTAATACACTGCTTTTAAATTCGTAATTTCTGATTGCTTTGAACAATAGCACAAAAATCTGGGCATGTTGGAGACAAAAATAGTTGCATGCTAGAAACTTATGAGCATGAAAAGAACTTAAATTAACGCATTTTTAAAAACCATTTCATATTTAGCACTTTCAATTAGTAGGCTATACTTGTGCTTTAGGCATCCATATTATTTGGATGACAAATAATTGAAAAAAAAATTGAAACAATTGAACATCTGGTATAAGGCATAAAAAATCTATTCCAGGGACTACAAAAAGTTTAGATGGAGAAATATTTTTTATCAATGCGGACAAAACTATTGTAGCTATTCGATATCTGCTTAAGTTTTGTTATCAATTTAAATCTTGTTTCTGAAAAAATGGATTCATCAAGGAAGACTTGTTTAAATAGGTCATATTTCCATTTCATAAATATTGAACTGAAAACCTGTAGCTAAGCCCATGATATTCAATTAATTTTTTCAGAATCGCTACATTTTAGAAAATGAATATCAATTTGATATTTCGAGTCGTTTAAGAAAAATGATCAAGCAACACAAAAGGCATAGATGCTACACGACGGAACTGCACACTGTAATTAAGATCATGTTATGCGTTGCAGTCCAAACAATTGGTTTAGTTTTGCCAAAAATCAATGATTTTTCATGCCTTACGATTAATATAAAACAATCGAAGTACAAACTCATTGCCATCTTTTATATTCAATTTGTGTTTACTTATTACAAATTATTGCATCGCTCTTTTCATATCATCGTAGGCCTTAGTTATTATGGTCACATGTTAGTTGTAGGCCGCATGTCACCATGAATACCTGAAGAGATGCTGTCATATAAACGGTAGAACAAGATGACATTATGTGTGTGTTTGCAGATTGTGATTTTAACAATAATGAATATGTACATGTACGGTGTTAATATCTATAGAAAATTCAAGCATTCTGAGCTATCTTCATTTCACGAAACGATTGACAGGCGGTCGGCAATAGGCTATACTCCGGTTTTTTATTTGCAGATTGCATTTTTGTAAAAACAGTTACGGTACTTGAAATATCAAAATAAAATTATTAATAGATACTACAAACATTGATTAATAAAATAATTCATAAATTGTTAATGATCACAAATTCAACCACTCCTGAATATCTTCATTTGCTATCAAAATTCCTAAGAATAATATCGTTGCCACATTGTCAGAGATGAAATGAGTCAAAAGCAGTTTTCTTAATAGTCTTTACTACAACACCTAAATTACTATAAATGATTTCTCTTCTCAACTTTGAGTAGGCTACCTATAGATTGTTAATTAAGATTAGTTAAAGTATGATAATTCTAGCTGCTCTGCACATCAGCACAAAATTTGTCTTCTTTTTACAGGTGCTTATTGCTGAGGCTGCGCAAACTCGTCGTATCTGTGCATCAATGACTCAATACCTGACCTACGCTCGGCTGTTTTTTTCGTCTTGCTTGTGAGCTAATTAACCCGAAATACTGGAATTATTATTTACCCATAAATCTCTCATATATTCGCAACGTCCCACCGATCATCAGATTCGGACAAACGTCTTGTGGTCCAACTGAAGATGTTTTTTTCAGTGACCTCGTATCATCGCTTCAAACTTCATAGTACTGGTGATTGTTTCTCCGTTGAACTGTAAATTTTTCGTGACATCACCTCTATTCTTAAAAATGTGATGATGACGTCGCGACGGTGTTCGACTCGAAATGACAGTGTTTCAGATGACGTGAAATACGCATTCGGACTGTGGGCATGTTTTCTGGTTGGAAGGATTTTCAAATGAAGGATGATCAAATCCGGAAAGAGAAATTTTCTTTATGTTGATAACAGTGATTTTCTTCAAAATTATTTGTATCTGATCGTTCGATGTGTGCTACTATATGAACGTCATATACGGTGGTAAAACTTAGTGCATTTTCTAAATACGTATGGAAAATTTTATTTTTGAAGGATATCCATTCCTTCTGCTGTTTACTTGGGAGAGCAGCGCTCAGTTTTTGTAATCTCTATGAATGCTATCGTACAAAGGATAATTTTAGCAAGAATAATTATTTTACCAAATGTAGGTCTAAACAAATATTTTCTTACACGATTACTATCGTGCGGAAAATCAATCATGCTTGAAATTTGAATTAAGAACAAAAGAATACACTTCAATCTACAGCGTTATATTCGGTATAGCTCAAAGGGAAGAAGCGTACCGTGCCATAACATATTTGCTCCAGAAGAAAACTCCATAAGCTGAATGAGTGATCAATCGTTTCTTATTATGATTTCAAATATCTTTCAACTAAATTTCTCAATAAACTGTCATGGCACCCTTCCGGTCGACAATGCTGCATCAAGAAAATATATAAAGAATATTTCAGAGTAACATCTTCCGAATAATCGCTTGCACTGCCATTTTAATCGTTTTAAAACATTTCTAGAAAATACACTTCTCTGATAGCTTTTAGAATTATGATTTGTTATTCGATCAGAGTCTTTTTTGAAAAATACCTTATTTTACTAATTACAAATAACATGTAAAAGCTCTTCTTTCTAATTTTTTATTACATAAAATCATTAGAAATGTTTTTGAATCGGAGATTGAAAACTGTGTTAGAAACTGATTCATTTGCGTTTCATTAATTCACGTTGTGCATGAATTTTCCTTGTGTCTTCAATACATTGCTATAAACATGATGTTGATTTTATACACGGTTATTTAATTTGCATTTGAATGTCTCTGTGACATGTGCAATTTTATATCGAAGATAATGTATGGCCTTTGCGCCACATCTATGCTGGAGTGACTGGAATTTGCCAGGAATGTAATGAATGTATTTCAATTTGTAAAGTAAGTTCTGCATGTTCGTAAATTTTACAATGTTGTATTCATGCAACATGTAGAATTCATCACTCCACGACAAAAATGTGCTATAAACTTACAATACAGATTGTACAATGATACTAGCATCCCTGGTTAATTTCATCTATTCGATGGTAAAAATTATAGATGTCACATGATTAAATCATTGATATTCCATTGACAAAACATGCATGTCTCATAGATATAACATGCATGTCTCATACATATAACATGGATGTCTCATGGATAAAACATGCATAAAAATCATGCATGGCCATGTATGGTGCATGCATGATCATGCATGAGACATGCATGATCATGTATGAAACATGCATGGTCATGCATAAATCATACATGATCATGCATGAATCATGTATGATCATGCATGGGAATCATGCATGTTTTATCCAAAAACGGGCATCTAGGGCACTGAGTAAGACAGACGGAAGTATCAGGTGCCGTGATCAATCGATAAGGAATGATAAGGAAAAAAGGCTTGATCAAGTCAAAAAATAAATCAATTTTTTTGAAAATCCTTTAATCATAATATCTAACTGCATTTAAGATGGAGACATTATTGAGTTGTATCATTAATTGTCATCGATTGGGCAGCGGATTTGGCCTGCTATGATCACAAAAATTCAAAACATTCAAAGACGAAACTTCCATGCTGCATGTTAAGTATACAGTAAATATTACGCGCAACTTACTTGTACTTGTAATCGCAGGGCCACTTAGGCGACCGTAGCGGACAGGTCTTGCGCGGCGTCGATGAGATCTGATATCGATCGCGATGCATGGACTTGCGAGCGCTGTTCAGGAGAGTCGGAGATGACCGAAAACACGACGCCATTCCGAAGGTGGAGGAAGGGCGGAAGCGTTCTAATCTCAAAGCTGTATTTCAGTTTATAGTTAAATAGTTTCAACGTAGCAAAGTGCGTCAAGGTAACAAAATTAAAAAAAAAACAAGCTAACGACTAATTAATTTTAAAAGGTGCAAAATATGATTTAAAAGAAAATTATTATATCCTAAAATGTATAAAAATTTTCCTCTCCTCATGTGGAATGAATTAGCGAGTAAGCCGTTCTTTTCAAAATTATGTTTATCACTTATATATTGAAAAGGTTCTATTTAAGTCTCCCCATTCAGATGATAAGAGGAAAGGTCTGTTTCCAATCAAAATATCAGATCTAGCTAACACAGCGGGATTACGCCATCTAAAATCTACCAGGAGGCTATTTATACGAAAACTTATGGTCTAGGACTTAATAAAGATTTTTCTTAGATAGCCGTGTACTGTATTTATAAAATGATAAGGAAAAAGAGGTTTGATCGAGTCAAAACATAAATCCATTTTGTTGAAATCATAATATCTAACTTCATTTAAGGTGGAGACATTAATTGTCATCGATTGGGCTATGGATTTCGACTGCCATGATCATAAAAATTGTAGTGAATTTTTTAGCAGATAATGTTGTCAGCAAAATAATAAGAAAGGACATAACACCAGAAACTGGCGCTTCAAAAAGCGAAAGTGCCTGTATTTTTGAATTTTACTAACTTATCAGAGGATCAGGAATTTGGGAAACTGACATAGCCAATGCACTTCAAAACTGCTCATATTTCCCTAACAGATCCAACTAATTTTCACGGCAAAGATGATCTTGGTAAGATTCTAATGATACAAAACGTCTGGTAAAAATCAAAATGATAACTTCATCAAAATAAATTAATAACCATTTGTGGAAGCGCTGGGGTAAATGCTTGCGTTCCGGGAAATGGGCGATTCACATTTAGCGGTGTGTCAAAGTGCAGGTATCCACCATCACTAACTTCGATTTAATTTCAGGTAGAGACGCTGAGGCATCATTGATGGCCACAGCATTTACATCCCCTTTCGTTGGATCATTGAATGGATGATTGTGCTTGCTACAAGTAGGTTATGTTTATAAAGAAAAATTGCGCTGCGGAAATAGTTATGTTTACAAGTAGACTAGACAGAAGAAAAATGCGTAAGTGTACCACTTAATACACAATCCAGGCCTCTGATACAGCACAACCTTCAATAGAAGCTGGGCAGTTCATTCGAATTTGAATAGAAGAAATATGTTTGATGCAATCTGTGAAACTATCATGTGAAAATTGTTGGTACTCAGGAAGCTGATGTGCGAGATCACCTGAAGTTTGCATGAACAGGACCGAAGCACCGGTCGAAACTTGTCGCTGAATTAAAGACGACTACACCGGTCAATCGTGGTTTTCCCTCCGTTGCTTGAAGAATCACCTGAAGTGGATGTAAATTGTCAAGCGGAAGCCGTCCTACCCAACAACCTCTTGACCACACGGACGTAGAACTGGATGGGTTAATTGCTACAAAATATAGTTCCCAGAAATATCGCAATTCAACTATGTATGCTGGCACTGGAGTAGGCCCTGATATTCATAGTCATTTTAGAAATTACCAAATTCTCGTACCTTAAAAACTCCTAGTAAAAGTTATCCTCCAAAAAGTTCGCGAATCCAAAGGATTTAACCGATCGAAGGAAACATCCTCAAAGATTGAGCTTTGAGCACTGCCTCGAACTCGGAATCGCAGCCGCTACTGATATCTGACTATATATCCTACTATAATAATACTATAATTCCGACTTACTATAATCCGACTATATGTCCTACTATATCCTACTATAATAATTCCAAGATAGGCCTATTCCAATAATGCCAAGAAATTTCCCAAGAAATAATTCCTGAGAAGTTAAGACAACTTCACTAATAACGACGAAAATATTGTAGGTTTGTGACATTTGAATTTGATCAGTTCACTAATGTGACATATTTATCAAGAAATCCTAATTTGCCCGTAGCAAGAATAGATGGGATAAAGAATACAGTTACTAATTCATTTTTGTCATATTATTTTTATTTTAATGTACAGCTGCCGCCAAAAGTCTCTTGACCGGCAAGAAATTAAGTCAAAACAAAATATATGACGATATATTTATCTTGCATCTTAAAAAGTCAAACTAATGGACACCCACTCAACAAAGACGTGTTAAAAGTTAAGAAAAATCAGTATTTTGAGTGTTCACCACCGTTTTCAAGCACAGTGGCAACCCGACGTGGCATGCTGTCTACCAAATCTTGGCATCGTGTAGGCGTGATTTCCATGCGCCAAACTCTCCTGATAGTTTCCTTCAAATCATTCAAGCTGGTTGGCTTGTGTTCGGAAATCTTGTTCTTCATGAAGTTCCATAAGTTTTCAATTGGGTTTAAATCTGGGCTGTTGCCAGGCCATGGCCCAAGGACTTCAATGCCTTCGCTGGATAACTCATTCACTGACACATCTCAGCTTTATGGCATGGAGCACCATCATGCATAAAGATGTTTGTTCTGCCGAACTTGCATCATTGTTGGGAGACGATCTTTCAACAGTTATAGGTCTAGAGTTGCATATAGGCTCTGGCATTGTGGTCCTAGGGGCAAGAAATACAGATTCCCTCGCCCACTGCTATATCCGGAAAAATCCCCCAAATCATAACTTGCGGGAGAGTGCTTGACCGTATGGGACAATAGTTAGCGTTTGTATAAACGGCTATTAGGTGGTCTACGAATTTATTTGATCCACGATTTGAGAACTGTTGGACAATCGTTTCGTCACTGAAAAGCACTTTTCGCCCACATGTCAGGAGTCCAGTCTTTCACTCGATTGCAGAAAGCAAGTCGATCGCGGATATTCTTTGGAGATAATAGCCGTGTTTTTTTGCTGGTCGATAGTGCCTTTAAAATTGAATTTTGTGCTTAGTCTCCTTTGAATTGTTCGTCGCGTTGACGGTGCGGATGTGTTTGCAGGCAAACCGGCGCGAATTTCAGCAGTAGAAATAGTTGGATTCGCCACACATGCACGTCGTATGCTCCTGTCCAGTAGCAGGTGATGTCACTCGCGGGCGGCCACATTCGAGTGCGAGATTGAAACTCACCAGTCTCTTGAAATCTTTTTATAATTTGTGTAAATTCCACACTTTGTTTGGAAATACCCATTTGTCTGGCCACATTCAACCTGACCTCATGCCAGATTGAAAGGACGAGCGACTATTTGTGGCGCGCTTTGTCTCGGCACAGCTCCATTTTCCTCAGTTGGGCATTGTTGCGTAATCGCTGGCAGTGCAATAGTGAAGAACGTTATTGACAGCCATTGAAACCATAGAAATAAACTTGTTTTACTGAAGTTCGCTAGAATGGAAAATTGACTCAACGGTCGCGGCACATCGGTGGGGAACTAAGTTGGGGCATGAAGAAACACCAATTAAAAGGCCTTCGATTTACTCAATGTGACTGATTCTAAAACCCAATGATGCAGACGTTGGCAGGTGCATAATAAGTGAAAATGCGTGGCGATTTATGTGCCGTTATTGTGCATTCAATGAAGCTTATATTTATTTCTAGCGGTTTTACATTGTTTGTCAATTTCTATGATTTGAACATAACGGATCGACGTGAGACGTGTTACATATTCAACAAAGCCTGACTAGAATGCATTGAGATGTGTGTAGAGCCATAGATAAGCCACTTTCTAAAGAGATTAATTGATATAACATGAAAGATTTTTTATGGTTAATTCAAAATAAAATGAAATTAATGATATGTTTATATTAAAATTTAATGTATTTTTACTTCGGTCAAGACTTTTGGCCGGCAGCTGTAGAGGTATTAAATTTTAAATAAACAATCCCGGCTGTCGCTACTTCTGCAGAGCCTTTAACTAGCAGCTAAAAGCTAAAAGAGTTTGGAAAGTTACTGAGAGATATTTTAAAGAAATACATTTGAGATGCTTAGTCATCAAAATGAGTACTGTGCGAATTCAGTTTCTTTGATATAAAATTTTTTAAACAGTTTAGTATCAATTCAATATAAATTTTACAAAGATATTTCCTTATCTAAAGAGACTAAACAATTATTGCTATCACACTGCCTGAATTTGGAATATGTCTATGGATGCTCATTTCTCGAAGGAGGCTATGCGTTTATTGGATAAAATTAATTACGATAAAAGATGAAGAAGTTTGATAAAGAAGTATATGTATGCAATATTTAATATGAATTCAGAT
>CAJQUW010012734.1:0-17492 GCA_907163375.1 Prostheceraeus crozeri
TGATTGGAATAATAAGTGTGAAAGAGTGGTTAGGAAAATTTATCTATATAGTTGACACGTAATGAAAGATTCTTGTATAAAATAATAATAATAATAAAAAACCCAAAGCGTAAAGGTTGACACAAGCCAATGACGAACATCGGAGTAGTGAAATCAAGAAGGCATATTCAAGGTGATTCTATTGTGCCCCGCTTGCTATACCTGTCCTAGCGATGAACACCCCTCAGAGCGGATGATCCTAAGGTCAGATTGCAACAAGCCTACAAGCAAACTTACGGGGGCATCGATGATGATACCATCCACTCCTCTACATGGTTTACGTATCTGAATGGTTATACGACAAGAACAGAGGAATGACATCAACGCGCTAATCTCAATAAAGTAAAGACCTTTCAGTGATGATAATTCAACATGCAGTATGGAGATCGACAACGTTTTTATGCGCACTGCTCTTATAATCCACAGGAGGCCAAAGACAATACACACGGTTTGGATTCAAGATATCCAACAAGAAACGTGAGGAGTATTCTATACAGGACGTGAGGGTGATGAAGACGGATACAAGTATCTTGAATCCCACAGCACCACAACTACCAACCGTCGATGAACGCAGACAAAGGCGCAATTGCAATCGCCGATATACAGAGAAAAGGCTTGAAAGAATGTCATGAAATCAAAGCTATACGTCAATATGCACAAAGATTGAAGCAATCAACACGTTCGCAGTACCCGATTCATTCAGCCCTACACAGGGGTCTATTGTGATTAAATATAGTTGGTAAGAAATGGAGAGTCCAGAGAACTTGAGGTGAATGGCTGTCACTCCGCCAAGACTTTCGCAAGATCATTGAATATGTACGGTGACTGTTTTTCCACCCAAGAGCAGAACGTTGGAATCGCCTCTACTTGGCCGCGGTGAATCGGGGAGGGGAAAGAGGCTTGAAGAACTTGACCGACCATTAGTGGAACAGAAAACAAAATCTAACAGAACACTCCTCCACAACGATGCTGATGTACTCCACCTATGCCTGGCTGGTGCGCTCAAAGCACCGTTGTTGATCTTGTACAGGACACTGTGATTGGAAACAACAAAGCAGAATGGAGATAGAATCAGAGAATGGAAGAGCGTATCAGAAATGTGATAAGACAAAAGCAATGCACGGCCAACTATTCGTACGTACAAATGAAAGAAATAACACTCAGGGAAGGCTGATGCCTATAGTTGGTTGGAGAAAAACAAGTCTAAGGTTGAAGAATTTAGAAACGAGATTTGTAGCCACTTTACTGGGTTTGACGCTCTAGCCCTAATGGACCAAGTCCTTAAACACGACCGAAGCGCAGTTCAACGTTACATAAACAATGATAAACTAAGCTTTTGACACTACTTACGATCCCGGATAATGTCCAGAATGTGCAAGGCTACTAGATGAGACTAGTCGCACACAACCTAACTTGGCCTGCACTCAAGAGCTAGCCGGACAACGAGTACGTCAACCGGCACATATGAATGTTTGCAAGGGAGATTAGTCCATCGATAGCATATGTATGGATCTTACGACTTTGTCCCCGTATCATCGTGATACCCTGGCAGCACGTGCCTATGCCAGGTGATAGAATGACGAAGCCGCAGTGGAAGATCATTGTGGGTACTTCGTAAGACTATCGGACTGAATAGAAGCAAATCTACAGCCAAGAAGACCAGACCATCAAAAGTGACCTGAGTGGACAAAGATCGAAGATAGACTGGCATCATGTAATCGACATATCTAGTTACCCCGAAAGACGCGGAACATCAACAACAAGGAAAAAAGAGAGAAATCACTAAAAAGTATTGCTAAGAACCTGAAAATGGAAATAACGTAGAAGCTGTGGAACGCATCACTTAGTAAATCGTGCATCCCTGTTGTGATTCGGACTCACTTGGATCACAACAACAGGAAATGTTGATCGAAGTAACCTGAAGGAAATCCCCGTGACACCACCTATGTACCCTCTAATGTGCCAGCAAGGCTCGCCATTGCTTGGCAGTGCCTATATACCTCAGGGTACAACTCTTGACCTCCCTGAGTCCTGGTAGGACTCCGAGATTCTTTGCCAGCATTGTTTCCGACTTGGTGAGATAGCCGGTAAACTTTGTACCAAATAAAAAAAATAAAAACGTATATGTTTCTAAAATGAATGGAAATCATAAATATACACAATAAGCATGATCGGAGAAAAAATAAATGTCCAACGGAAAAATGAATTGTACAAGGGCTGTTCATATGTGGCACACAACGATTTTTGATACGACGAGCGGATTTTTTGCATACGGCTGTGATAGGGCGACCACTTGGTACACGTCTTGGAATATTTGAATGCAATATATGATCAGTAGTTCAAGGCCGATGAAACAATTCATAGCATGTCGATTTTGGGAGTCGAAAAAAATCCGGTAAACATTTCATTTTTACAGTTCTTATGTAAAAAGATGATTTTGTGGCACGCGTTTCAAATTTTCTCGATGATAGCTTGTCCTTCGGAAAAGAAACTGCCAATGTATACAGGCTAGGAAGCTAGGAATAGTGTGAACACTCATTCATCAGGTCAGTGTTGTTACTTTAACATTCATAGTGCTCGTGTTTGTAGAGACATAGGACATAGGATTCGTCGGTGACGTTTGTATGGACGAAATGGTTGGAGTAGATTCATGAAGCATTGAGTAACACACAAACCAGTATTAAAAACGAAAAGCCACAAGTGAGAAAAGATGTGTGTGACCTTAAAGACTTATTAAGTATCATCATGCCTAAACATAAGGTAATGATGCATGGAATAGGAATAAGTGAATGGTAATTTAATGTGTCTTGTCTCACACGTCTACTTGTACGTTTGCTGTAATTAACATGGGGAAAGAACTGTAAATCTCATCAGTATGACTTTTACAATGTGAAGCATCTTGGAACTCTAGGTAGACAATGACCAAAGAGTAAATATAACCTAAGTGAAATACAGGGTCATACAGAGGTTTAGGATTCTACGACGTTTGTAGTGTTGATATGAATGTTGTTCAACAGATTGGAAGCGTTAAATGATCTGCTGATATATTTTACAGTAAACAAGAAAATCAGTAAGAGGAGTGACAGGAGAACGTCTTCACAAATGCAGATAAGTGGAAACTCTACTAAATGACTACATGCACGGATTTTATCATCCATCATCAAAGTGAATTTAGTTCAACAAGTTACATGAATGTTAAAAGTCGTATGCTGACAGAGACATAAGTTTACTAAATTATACAGCAAAACTCCTAAATCACTAAAACCATAGGATAGGTATCCCTGTGTTAAGATTTAGGGATTTAGCGTTTTAGAAGTGCAAGTTACATTGATAAATCACTAAGTCCATAGCATAGTCAACCCTATAACAAGACTTAGCGTTTTATATGATCCATGTTAGCAATATCTGTTCGTGTAGAATGTGACTCAATGAGTTTAGTCAGATAATGTATCATCAAGTTTATTCACTCAGTTATATGATGGAGAAAGTGTGAGATAGAAGTGAAAGCGATCTCATAAAGTTTAAAAGTTAGTGAAAAGTCATGTCACATGAAATGAGTGATGCAAGATTAGCTCGCATTGAAATGAATTGGTAGTGTAACAAACAAGCTATGTGGGATTCAGCATATGTTTGAAGACAAGCGCTGTTAAAAGGTTTTGAGATGATATGAATTTTATCACGTCATGTTCATGGATGTAACATAATGAATGTCTCTACTGGTTGAGTGTATAAGATAGAACCCATAACATAGTTGTTGTATGTAAACTAGAGGTTCATATTCGACGAAAGCAAAGATTGAGATTGAAAAGTTTAATGAATAGGTAGTGTACTAAACTGTTTGAATCAGTGACATAGTTAGAGTAAACAACAGTACCATTTCGAGATATAATCACACAGCATTAGGACGGTTGGTTTATGAACGTAATTCATGTAAAAGTTATATAGAAGTAACTTGTTGATGGAGACAAGGCACTATGCGTACGAAAGTAGGAATAGCATGTAATGACTTGAGTATGGGTTGTGCCAACTGTACATGAAAAGCTATTTCCAAAAGCAACTAAGTGACACGAATATATGAAGAGTTAAGTAAATGCAAGCCTTTCATATTGATGAGTATGTGATAGAAGAATAACTGATGACATGAATGTGGGAATCAGGACAAGTTTTAAGTCAGCTACTGCTAAAGGCTTTATGATAGTATTTGATATCGAAGATTTAATGTAATGCATCATGTCTACAGATTCAATGTGTAATAGAATAAATGTCGTTGCAGGTTTTGAGTGTATAGGATAGAACACATGAAATAGTTGTTATATGTAAGTGCAAGTTAAAGTATCACAGTTGAAATCTTACATCTGAAAGCTTATGTAAGTAAGACTTGATCATTGATAGACTTCACATTGTATGTTATGTTGAATGAATAGTTGAATTGATATTCATAAATGGAAGTATGATGTATCGAGAAATAGTGTTAAGTCTCGGTGTATATGTTGTAAATGTTTTCATAATGCGCATGAAGCAACACACTTATCAATCTGGTCAGTTGGGCTTTGCCATCTAATATTTTTTCTTTATATTCTCTTTCTCTCTGTATGTCGGTGTCTGTTATTTTCTTCTTGCACAAGGTTGGTTGTTAGGTATGGCTTGTAGTTGTTTGGGAGTGGGTAGTGTAATATAGGATGCACATTGGGAAGAATAAGTTGAGTGTATGTATTAGAATAAATCTGGTCAGTAGAGTAGTTCTCCCTTTACTTTTTTCTTTACATTCTCTTTCTCTGTCTGCCTGTGTGTGTGTTTTCTTCTTTGTATCTGGTTGGGTAGGTGTTATGACTTTCTAACTTGGGTTCTTTTTATATTTGAAGGAATGTGTTGATAGAGCATGATAGTAGGAAAATATCATGGATAGTATTTTTGTATATTGCAAGAGGAATAGTATCATGGTTAGTAAGGTGGCAGCTCCTTGCGTACAAATTCCGTGTATGTGTGTATGTGTGTGAGTATGGGTATGCGTGCATGAGCGTGTTAGAATAAAATGCCGGCATATATATATATATATATATATATATATATATATATGTCATCAGTTATATATGTCATCAGTTATTCTTCTATCACATACTCATCAATATGAAAGGCTTGCATTTACTTAACTCTTCATATATTCGTGTCACTTAGTTGCTTATATATATATAACAAACAAGCTATGTGGGATTCAGCATATGTTTGATGACAAGCGCTGTTAAAAGGTTTTAAATCGTTTACGTTTATTCCTGTGATCGCTGCAATATGCGATACGTCGGCGTTACTATACGCCATTTAGCCACTCGGATTAATGAACATGTCACTGGAAAACCTTTACCGACAGAGATATCTATGCATGTGCACCGACCTTTGAAAGAGAACTTCTCAGTAATTGGCAGGTCGAGATTTCCAAAAATTCTTGAAACTATTTTGATTAGAGATAACTTTGACGCCTTTCTAATGAAAGGAGTGCACTCACTCCACCCACTCCGTTCTGAATCTGTAGATTTGTATATAACTGTGTGCTGTGATTTTAAACCTTTTTCCTTCTTGCCGCTGAGGATGATATTTTATATATCGAAACATGTCGGGAATACAATTGCTGAAATCACAATGGTTTTTCAAAAATTTTTAATCAGATTGGGCCGATCTATCCGTACAAAAATATTTACATCAGCCATTATGCCCAGAATTTTCGCAGAAAGATAAATCAACAATACGCACGGCGAAAAATGTCTTCGTTCAGAATTATCGGATCAAATTCCTTCGCGAATGCTTATCAAAACCTTTTTTGTGGTTCCCAAAATTTGCTCAAATTCAAAGTAACCTCAAGCCTCTCCGACCGATCAAAGTCTGCGATTCGTAAGGCTCAAACGACAAACGATTTCGTGAAACTTGGATGAGGCCGGAAAAAATCAGAGATGCACAAAGCAAAGTCTGTCTTGGTAAGCTGATGCTTCTCAAGACATTATTCGCCCGTCTGAAGGGCAGTTGGTCCCAGGCTATCTTGGATCAACAAACTCAACAAAATCAAGTGTCAGCTTTGTATCTGTTCATTCTAAAAAACTATCAGTCGCTTCTTGAAAGTCAAAATCCTGTCATTCCTCCGAGTGTATAGGAAACAGGAAAAATCTTCGTGTCATCAAATTTTGTCCTCATATGAGCTAACTGATGAAGAGAAAGAAATCTTGTCGCTATGGTGTGTCCCATGTGTTGGCCTAAATCTAAAATAAACATGAATGTGGAAAAAGCGGAGGCTGAGGCCCTTGTGCACCAGCTGACTTTAGCTGATTCTACTTCTGGTCAATGATGGACTTCATAAGTAAAATTCGCAATCGCAACGCTTTCAAAGTTACTACTCTAAAAACAGTGTCCCCCAAAATTTGGACAGACAAGATCAGATGTCTCCGTAAAACTCTGTTCGTAACAAAGATCTTATCATCTTCGAGATTTGATAAAGGCAACGGAATTCTCATAGACAATCGTCCGTTCCCTCCGCCTTCTTATACAAACTACGTCCACAAAATGGAATCTATATTGTCTGACTCTTCTAAATTCAAACCTTATGTAAGTGGATAAACGCTGCAAGAAAAATCCTTCATCTTTGAAGAGGATAAATTGAAACAGAAAGTTGATTCGAGTTTCAAAAGAAAGGTTACTTTGATAAATCAGTTTTGTCTAAAATCAAGTCTACTGGCTCACAGCCTGCTCGCTTGTATGGTTTGCCAAAAGTTCACAAGAATAACACTGACCCACCATACCGGCCTATATTGAACATGAAGAACTCATACAAGACTGATTTATCAGAGTATCTGTGTAAAATATTGAAGGCGTATTTACCTTCTACGTATGTTTTGAAAGATACTTTCCAGTTTGTCGAAGAATTGAAAGGCTTTGAATTTAAGAGTCGGCAATCCATAGAGATGTGCAGTTTTGATGTGATCAAATTGTTCGGCAATATACCAATTTCAAGAACAATTGACCACATCTTGAGAAGAAAAAACTTGAATTAAAAATCTTATGGAAAGGAGAGAAAAGCTTGAAGAATGGAATTTGAAAAAAAGGAAAGGAAAAAGAAAACGGCAAGAACTTGAAGAAATGGAAAATGGAGGCAAACTATGAAGAGAAGAGTGGAAAGAAAGAATGACGTATCTCTCATTGATTTCGATCATTTTGAGCTTTCGAGAGTAGCTTTGAGGGAAATGCTTGCATTTGGCTTGCACAAATGTGATATTTTCTTTCAACAACAAGCTGTATTCTCAGTTTGATGGTATGGCCATGGGCTCAAAGCTTGGTCCGACTATGGCCGCTTTTGCCATGAACATGATCGAAAGTAATTTTGAAAATTTTTCTGGTAGCAAACCTCTATTGTACAAACGCTACGTAGATGATTGCTTCTGTATTTTTCATAGCAAAACCGACATTGAGAATTTTTCAAGTTTATCAATTCTCTTGATGATAATCTTCAATTTACTGTTGAATATGAAAATAATAAGTCTTTACGATTTTTGGACACCACAGTTTTGTTTTCATAGATCAAGACCAGATCCGCATACGCTTTTCTTTTAAAAATACGAATACGGGTATGTACATCCCTAGTTTCCGCTCTGGCTCCTTTTTCATACAAAATGGCTGCCTTCCGCGCCTTGTTTTACAGAGCCTTTCGCATCTGCTCACACAAGTTTTTATATGAGCAAGCTACCGAGGAGATTCTAAACTTCAGTCGTATGAATGGCTACGCTGATAGTGTAATTCTAAAACTCAAAGACGAAATTGAACAAAAAATTGCTGAACAATGGACACACTGACCGACCTGAAGTAAAATTTGTAAATTGGAACATTTCCTTTTATTAGTAAGGGCGTCAACGAATTAAAGAATCGGATTCATTTCATCAACAAAGCTTTGCCAGAAAACACTAAAATCAGATTGATTTTTTAAAGACCTCCAAAACTCTGCATATGTGCCAGAATGTGGACACTATCTCGAGTGAGCTCAAGTCTAAAATCGTTTACGTTTATTCCTGTGATCGCTGCAATATGCGATACGTCGGCGTTACTATACGCCATTTAGCCACTCGGATTAATGAACATGTCACTGGAAAACCTTTACCGACAGAGATATCTATGCATGTGCACCGACCTTTGAAAGAGAACTTCTCAGTAATTGGCAGGTCGAGATTTCCAAAAATTCTTGAAACTATTTTGATTAGAGATAACTTTGACGCCCTTTCTAATGAAAGGAGTGGCTCTCACCCACTCCGTCTGAATCTGTAGATTTGTATATAACTGTGTGCTGTGATTTTACCTTTTTCTTCTTGCCGCTGAGGATGATATTTTATATATCGAAACATGTCCGGAATACATTGCTGAAATCACAATGGTTTTTCAAAATTTTATCAGATTGGGCGATCTATCGTACAAAAAAATATATATATATATATATTTATCTCCTGTCTCAGCACCACTCACATGTCCTGTCTCTGCACCACATCCCCTGTCTCTGCTCCAATTTTCAAGAAATTCATATATCTAAGTCCTGTCTCTGCACCATTCACCCCTGTCTCTGCTCCACAACATACTGTCTGTGCTCCAAAACCCCATGTCTCTGCACCATATATCATGTCTCTGCACCACCAAAACGGATTCTTTTTGAAACAACTCCTGTCTCTGCTCCAGTATTCCATGTCTCTGCACCTTTTTGTCCTGTCTCTGCACCACATGTAAACGAATTCTGTTCAGACTCACGCAACTACTTAGCATTCCGATAAAGTTACCTACATGAAAGCATTTACCATGGCAATATTATCAAATTAAATCAAATCTTCTTTTTTTAAGTAACTATAAAATGAGCGATGGAATGATAACTATCTACACACTAAAGAAAACAAGTTTTGCTGTAAGGCCGAATCAAAGAAGATCTGCATGGAAACTTTTGGATTTTGTTTTTAATACTTGACACTTTTTCTAACATTCTAATCACAATAGCACAATATTATAAGTGTTTAATTAGTGTGATGCTTTGGCCTTCGATTTCAATGTTGTTGTACATAAATACCTCTAAACTGACAACTCATTTCGAATGAGATATGATATGGGATATTGTTTAAAAATGTACCGTTTAAATACTATTTCTGAAAGTTTGTCTTCACTAAGAAAATAGGTCGGTTGATTTATTAAAGTATGAATTGGGAAATCTACAATTTTATGTTGAGGTTTTTTTACCAAATAACAAAGTTAATCTTTAAATATTCGTCCATTCGGCAGATAGCCGCGTTGAAAACATTTTCTCTCGCTTTCGAGGAGGAGTGTTTCACTGCGAAGTTATAAGCAGATGCCTGATGCAAACCGTCGGTAGCACCCTGTTTCCGGCACCACTTCTTGTGGTAGCATCTCTCGTTGTATTTAACAGCAAAAATACCACTCCATTTATTACAGACAATGCCTCCGTGAATATTAAAACCCCTTCTTTGCTGTATCCTACACGTACAGATGCAGTGTAGCATGGAACACGTAGTCAATGTTTGTATGCTTACCTCCCGAAAGCACTGGAGTGGAGCTTTACAACTCCGACACCAACATACACTGATTGCCGATGAATGGTTGAATTTGAAACCTTTTTGGAATTGTAAATCCGCCTTGTATAATTAACTTGCAATTACAAAACATCCTTCTAAGCTTGAGTAAAACACAATTCGAAAAATTTTAAATAAAGGCCATAGTTGCATTATTTATTCGGGGCCTTTTTGTAAACTAAAAATTAAAAACTTTCTTTAAAGCAATTCAGCCTCTAACTTAACTATCACAACTCACTACATTATTATTTCATAAAGCAATGACTGATTCACGAGGCTTCCCGTTGGGTATATGGGATTCCCATTGGGAATGTTGGGCCACCAAAAAATTAAATAAGCAAGCAACTACAGGTCTTGTCCACGAAAGAAATGACATACAAAAATTAAGCAAAAATCTATGAGCATATGTTGGCATATTAGCCGCGTTAATGGAAGGAATAGATATTCTTTATTACTGGAAAGGTGCTTCAATTGATTAATTAATAGGCATGTTTTGGAAGCACGATTGGTTAAAATAATGCAATGACATCTATATGATCACTATAGGCTTGAATTTTTTTCTTCAGGTCTACAACCTTATTAGAATAAGCCCAAATGAATTTGTGGTTTTGTTTTCCACTGTTCATTCCATCATCGAAATCAAAAGGGTTTTACATTCATTTGAAACTTGTTGATTCAGTACTATCGCACAGTCGTATTTCTTTCTGATCTATTGGACGTAAATGCATTGCAATTGTGAAATTACCGGGAACGATGAAAAAAAATTCAGCGAAATTTGTAAAAAGGAATGATAATTTAAAAATTAAGGATGGGGAATAAAGGATGAAGTGGAAAAATGAGAAATGGAGAATGATTTTCGGAAAAAAGCGGAAAATAATGAATAAATAAAGAAACTCTTGGTACCAACGTTCGGAATTTAAAATAGGTAATGAGGGTCTCAGATTGAATCGAAAAAAATTCTTGGAAATTTTTCTTAGAGAAAGATATAAGGTGGGAATGTGAAACGTAAATCGCAAACACCAACCACCGGCCGCAAACACCCACAAAACCTCTCCACACACCCCCCTAATTTTTAATTGAAGTGTGTAGTTTGACCCAGGTGACGGGAGATCATACTATTCTGAGAAAGTTATACAATTGTAATTAAAACTCCCCCTTTTTCAGTTTTAGGCCCAATATAATCAAGTTAAAGTTAAAAAGTTGTTGGATGGCCATCCAAAACATCGACCGTTGAAGGTGCTTGGACGCCGAAGGGCCTGTCTGCCATACTTTTTTAACTTTAACATTGATTATATTGGGCCTAAACTGAAAAGGGGAGTTTTAAGTTACCTTGTAATAACTTTATAATTGAAGTCGTTTAGTAGAGCTGCGAAATTTGATTTTGCGTATTCAGAATTGTTTTGTCAAAAACGTCGCCGGTCCGGACCCTTTACTCTCTTGGACAAATAAAAATAAAACAAAAGGAAGAAATAAAAAAAAGACAAAACAAAAGATAAAAAAATAAAATAAACAAAATAATAAAAAAAAAAAAATAAAAAAAAAAAAAAAAAAATAAAAATTAAAGGTAAAACAAGCCCAGCAAACAAAAAAAAATAAAGAAAAATCAATAAAAATAAAAAGAACAAAATATAGAAATTAAATACAAAAAAAAAAAATAAAAAACAATTAAAAAAAAAAAAAGACAATTATCAATAAAACAATAAAAAGAAAAAACAAGAACCAAATTAAAAAAAATAAAACCAAAATAAAAAAAGAAAAAAGAAGACAAAAAAAAAAATAACTAAAAAAAAAAAAACAAAAATATAAAAAAAAAAAAATAAAAAAAAAAAAAAATAAATAAAAATCCAAATCTAAAAAAAAAAAAAAAAAAAAAAAAAAAAAAAACAAAACACAAAAAAAAAGAAAAAAAAAAACAAAAATAAAAAAGCCATAAAATAAAAAAATAACCACATTAAAAAAAAAGAAACAAAAAAAGTAAAAAAGAAAAAAAAAAACACACTAATATAAAAAAAAAATAATACAGATATAAAAAAACAAAGAAATAACAAAACAAAAAAAGAAACAAAAAAAAAATGAATAAGTAATGTAAAAAAAAGAAAGTAAGAAATAAAATAATAGAAGAAAAATCAAACAAATTAAATTAAAAAAAACTAAAAAAAAAACAAGAAAGAAACCAACAAGAAAAAAAAAATAAAAAAAAAAAAACAAAAAAAGCCAATAACTGCAAAAAAAAAACGCCAAAACATATCTCTTCCCTAAAAAACAAAAAAAATAAAAATAAAAATAAAATATAAAAAAAAAAAAACAAAGAATAAAAATAAAAAATCAAAAAATAATAAAAAAATTGAATTAAAATTAAATAACAATAAAAGAAAAAAATAAAAAAAAAGAAAAAAAAAATAGAGGTAAACAATAAGTGAAAAAAAAAAAACAACAAAATATAAAAAAAAATGAAAAAAGAAAAAAAAAGAAAAAACTAAAAAAAGAAAAAAAAAAAAATACAACAAAAATTGAAGAAAAAAAAAAAAAAAAAAAAAAAATGAACAAAAACAAAAAAAAAAGAAAACAAAAAAAAACAAAAAAAAAAAGAAAAAAAAAAGAAAATAAAAAAATGAAAAAAGCCAAAAAAAAGCCCAGCAGAGACCGCACCCAACATTATTCTGAAGAAACTAAGCAATAACAAAAATTTCCTCAACTGAAAGAGGCAGCAAACAGAATTCCATCAATCCCTGGATCCAGCGCGGATTTAGGCAAATATTTAGTGAAACTGGAATAAAAATTTTCCTTACCGTCGACCGCATATATACCCAGACCTAGTATGAGCCCTGGTGTACCTCCAATATCAGGAACGTGTACCAACATCCCGTTGAAATCTCTGTTTGACTTTCGGGAAATGCAGACGTACAATATTGGGGAGGCAGTGAAAAGTGGTCTCGATAACGAGAACGAAATAGGCCAAACTATGCATATGTGCAAGTACCTTACTTCGACCAAGTTCTGCAGAGAGTTTTGTAATCAATGATTTGTTTTTACGGATTTATTGATTGAATTTCATGTACCAATGTCATCCTCAGTAAATAAAGAATCTATGTATTATAAGGATGCTTTAAGGTTTTTTTATACAGGACCGTTTCTAAATCGTTGCACAGCACAAAAATTCCTGCGTGTTTTGTATGACTATTCTCATCAAATGTAATCGCAAATTGATACTAATTTATAAATTGATATACTTGGTCAGCAGGGACACTTGGTTTAGAAAAAACAGTGTGGTTTGTTAAATAAATGAAGTAATGGGTGATGGTCCTGTTTTGTTATTTTGAGATATCATGTTGTTGTCCCTCTTATCACTCACTGTCGTGTCATCATTGATGAGCTGCTTCCTGTTGATACATTTGTCGGACGCGGCGTCAGCATTCCTACGGCGCAAAGAAATGTTTTTGTTTTGGTTCAACTGGTGCGGAACGAGGAGAAGTCCTCCTCTGTTCTGATATTAAAAATCTTCTGATCTCAAAGTGAGGAAATGATGATCTCAACCAATACCTGAGCATGGGAATGTTACAAATTTGAAGCATGCCATTAAAAAGATGGGTTACTGTAATTTCGGCTATAAGGCGCGACTTTTATTTACTCCCGAAAAAGTAGTGCGCCTTATCTTTAAACGGAGCGTGCGCCTTGTTATGGTCAAATAGATTTTTAAGTTCAGACACTGAGCGAACAATGACGTTCCCACCTACAGCAATTGTTTATCTACCGACAAATTATGACTCCGACCTTCTCAGGATTATCCGAGTGTTGTGTTGAGTGCGTCAAGATACTGGCATGACTGATTGATTTTGTTAGTTGTTTAAATGCCCAGTGTTTAAAATGAAACTTTAATGTTGGAATATTTTTCAGGACCAAGCTATCATAACGATCACAATCATATGTAATTTTTCAGATAGACCTATTAAATCAAATTGTCTACTTAAAAGAAGTTGTTGCTTTTCTTAACTGCCGGTAGTACCAGTTATTTCTAACAAACATTATTTCCCTACTGGTTACGATAATTATCTGTAATACATATGTGCCCCTTATCCACGAAGCGCGCTTATCTGTTTCAAAATACGAAAATTACATAAAAATCGCTTGTGCGCTTATAGGCCGGAATTACGGTAATATTTCGGAGCTGATTAGACAAGCATTTTTTAAATCCAACTTGAAAACTCCCCAGCATTAAAGAGCAACAAAATATATTTTTTAAAAAGTTGTTGTTGTTGAAACCGCAGAAAACATTGCTTTCCTCCAACAAATAGCGCAATATCAGGCGTAGCAAGTGTTATGCTGAATGAAATTGTGCCCAAATTGTTGTCGAAAAAATGAGAGCTGATCAAAGGCTCGATTCAGTGGTGATAAATCTTAAATTTTCTGTAATGTGAAACCTCGTCTGTAGGCATCGGTAAAAGAACCAAAGGCTTTTGCAATCACATACACATGTCAACCAAAGAGTCACGAGTGGTGTTTCCATTACTTTTTCGAGTAGGCCAAATTTGGATAGTTGCTAACAATTCGCCTCATTGTACTTTTGAGGAGACACGAACAGGTAACCTTACGTTTGGTAACCATATGAAATTAACTGGAGTGCAACTAGGAAACGTTCTCTAGTTACAGAACAAATTCTTACAAACGCCTGCTGAATGATATACGTCCACTTGCTTTGAGCTTTTTCATAAATCGAAATGCGCTTGATACAGCAGCAGAAGAAGATTATCACTAACAACATGTAATCTAGGAGTAAATAACATGCAGACCTAATCATCAAATGAGCAATTTTAGAAGGACTCATCTTATTCCTTTCAAGTACATTTCCTTTAAAAGCATGTAATTTCTTCTATTTTCCCGTTATCACTCCAAAGTTACATTTATACTCGTAATTACATTTTATTAGGACCCACGTGGCATGCAGCAATGCCAATTACATGCTAACAGCAGACAAACCCAAACTCACACACGGAAGTGAAACAGTGAATTTAAGGAAAAATGTAAAAGCGAATTATTGAAATAACTTAAGAAATACACAGTCTTCGAAGTATAGGCCTATGGGGTCTGAAAAAGTCAATTTGTTTTCAATTCAACTGCTTTCATGAGAGTTCCTTAGGAAATATGTCTTCTCTCTCACGAATTATCTAACGACAAGGTTTTCACAGCGCGTAAGCACACTTTTTGCGTGTCTTGGTCCGTTTAATGGAGTAGCCAAAAGTGAATAGCTGAAAAGAAGATGTCAACACTACCATGAAGGTCCAACATTAGTTCGAGCGTATGTATCAAATAATTGTTTTACCATACACAATCTCCAAAACAGAAAAATCTAATCTATTTGCATTTCTACAAAATAAGCGATAGAGTACAAAAGCTACGATGCATGGCTTGTGAGGGATCGTGTCAGAGGACTTTCGACGGTTTAGGTAAATAAACACCGCACAAGTGTACACGTGTGAATTCAACAATTGAACATGCATATATAATTGGATGTATAAATAAATTGATATTAACTGTATCTCCTATTCCATGATGATGGGCTGCGACACATGTCCTTTAGTTAAAATGTAGAACAAAATTAAAAGGAACCTCTCAATCCTCTGAAATGTAGGGTCTAGAAGTAGGAATGCTAGGGTCTACACCGCGAGGCCTTGCATAGTTAGGCTTGGGTTATAAGGCCCCATGTTTTTTAAGACAACCAATACAATCACTGTAGAAGCATCATTGACAACATTTTTGATGCTGCAACATGGATTCTTGCTTGGAGTTGGGTGTTAAGATCCAGTGGAAATTCCTCTTGGGATTTGTGCTGGACTACCATGTCACACCGACAACCCTGCTGATTCAGCTCTTCGATCAAATAGTTGGTTTGAAAGAATATAATGGCACCACTTCATGGGAATTCATGTTTGGACCCTTTTCATTGGCTCTCTACAACCAACCAGAGACTGAAACATTCACCTCCAACTTTGCAAGACTGTTCAACCATTATCTCATGAAGTGGTTGTGATGATTTGTATTTTAGTGTCCTTCTAATTCTATTCTTTCATTTGATACTGCAGCAAGTAAATATGTCGACTACATGACAGAATGAGTTGAATTTTACAATTGCCATTGGAAAAGGCATTCCAACATGACGTGATGACAAGTTTTCTGAACGTAAAAAGGAAAATACTGAGCTTATGACTTTTTGCATAATTTTCCTAATTGCGTACAATCGGATTTGACTCACACAGTCACGGCTGTACGCCCACTCACTTTCAGTATTATTTTAGATAAAGCATGGAGTTCTTTGTCAACTTGACACAGCAACTAATTTACAATTGATAGATTAGAGAATGAGCAACAGGCAAGGGAAAGGTATCATATAAGAGATCTGTCACTTTAGCACACATGGTGCTAAATATTTGCAGAAAATTTAAATACAGCCAAAAACGGCTTTGTAGATAAATATGTATAACAAGATTAAACAAACACAGGTAAATATGACAATGCTTCCAAAGAGCGTTTTTTTTCGTTGGAAAGGAAGTGAAGCAACAATTGGCTTTCCTGAGATATGCACATTTACTCCCAAATCAATGTAGTTTATCTTCATATTGCCTTTGGGGCTCCATGTATTTGATGTTCTCGGATTTTATTGTCCCCAAACACCCATAAACTCGGTATCTATTGTTTCGTTTTTTCTTTCTGTTTGTCAAATTAAGAGCAAAATACTTTGACATGATACTTAAAAATATAATTGTGCAATCCATGATCAAGCTGAAGTGTGAGACAACACATTCCAAAATAAATTTTCTACCAATTTTGATGCAAAGTGGTGCAGAGACACGTAAATATATATAATTTTTACACATAATATCCACTAATGAATCAGTCGCTGATGAAGACTCTTTTTTGTATAAGATTGATCCTTCAGACAAAATGTTGCAGACATTGACTGATTCGCGGTCAATGCACACCCTTCAGTACTCCGTACTCCCATTTTTTTAAAAACTAATGTATCCCTTCCCTTTCAATGTACATAGAGAATATTTCACCATACTAGCTAAAAAATCTGGCTATATCTGCCAAAACTATGCTATTATTGATGTGCACTCCGAACTCACCACAGAACCATTGTTTTGGAGAAATAATGCAAAAATATACATCTGATGGTGCAGAGACAGGATTTATATACAAAATTTCATTTCAAGTCAAGATTAGGAACCATTTTGTCATGCTCAGATTTGCAAGAAACGAGCTACATGGTTCGGTTCTGCGCCTAATGATACATAATATAACGTCATATAACTCATAAAAAATTTGGATCGATCTTGTCGAACCCTCATCCCCATATTTCTCGCTTATTCTAATCATGAATGCCCGACAACCCTATTTTCCTGGTTGAAAATCGGAGAAATATCTAATCTCGATATATATTATTTTTATGATTTTTCTTCTGATGACACTCTTCTGTGCAAAACATGTTAAACGAGCATGAACATTGTAGAAAAAGCGAATGTTCCACAAAATTTCATCGTCCAATATTTGCCAAATAAAGTGGCAATCTGCGGATTTTTGCCTTAAAGGAAAAATAGTAACACATCAATCAGAAAAGTGATGTTTTACATGAGCTCCAATCATTCAACCCAATGTATTTTAGTGCATTTCCAAGGTTGAGCCGAAGTTTTGGCACCAACCTCTCGAGGGTTGATCATCATACTCAACTCCGCATTTGAAAAATTCGACTTTTTTAGTGGAGCTGAGGACAGAGATAAGTAATATATATATAAATATATATAATGTATATTAAGCTTAATGAACACTATACACACTAAATGAGAAGAATTCAATGAACAACATTTG